>WNGS01158242.1:110678-124852 GCA_020271785.1 Procambarus virginalis
ACCCTTTACACCACCGCCCACGGGATGGGTATGGGTGCACAATAAGGAAAGAAACTGAATTGCTGGTCTGCGGTGCCACGGCCGAGCGCCCGAAGCTGAACCAGGCAATGATGAGAGGGAGGAAGACCCGCCCTTACCCTGAGGTGTTTTCGGGCTTAGCGTAACCGCGGCCCGGTCGTCGACCAAGCCTCCCTGGCCCAAGATTGCTCGTTGAGGCATTGTAATGAGTGTGTGTAAGGGAGAGGGGACTCGAGTGGACAAGGTGAGAATGAGACAGGGTGAGAATGAGACAGGGGGAGAATGAGACAGGGTGAGAATGAGACAGGGTGAGAATGAGACAGGGTGAGAATGAGACAGGGTGAGAATGAGACAGGGTGAGAATGAAACAGGGTGAGAATGAGACAGGGTGAGAATGAGACAGGGTGAGAATGAGCCAGGGGGAGAATGAGACAGCGGGAGAATGAGACAGGGTGAGAATGAAACAGGGTGAGAATGAGACAGGGTGAGAATGAGACAGGGAGAGAATGAGACAGGGTGAGAATGAGACAGGGAGAGAATGAGACAGCGGGAGAATGAGACAGGGTGAGAATGAGACAGCGGGAGAATGAGACAGGGTGAGAATGAAACAGGGTGAGAATGAGACAGGATGAGAATGAGACAGGGTGAGAATGAGACAGGGTAAGAATGAGCCAGGCTGAGAATGAGACCGCCATAGTGACAGTATTGGGCAGCGTCACTCATCCTGTGAGTGAACACACCGCCATAGTGACAGTATTGGGCAGCGCCACTCATCCTGTGAGTGGACACCGCCATAGTGACAGTATTGGGCAGCGCCACTCATCCTGTGAGTGGACACACCGCCATAGTGACAGTATTGGGCAGCGCCACTCATCCTGTGAGTGGACACACCGCCATAGTGACAGTATTGGGAAGCGCCACTCATCCTGTGAGTGGACACACCGCCATAGTGACAGTATTGGGCAGCGCCACTCATCCTGTGAGTGAACACACCGCCATAGTGACAGTATTGGGCAGCGTCACTCATCCTGTGAGTGAACACACCGCCATAGTGACAGTATTGGGCAGCGCCACTCATCCTGTGAGTGGACACACCGCCATAGTGACAGTATTGGGCAGCGCCACTCATCCTGTGAGTGGACACACCGCCATAGTGACAGTATTGGGAGCGTCACTCATCCTGTGAGTGGACACACCGCCATAGTGACAGTATTGGGAGCGTCATCATCCTGTGAGTGGACACACCGCCATAGTGACAGTATTGGGCAGCGTCACTCATCCTGTGAGTGGACACACCGCCATATTGACAGTAATGGGCAGCGCCACTCATCCTGTGAGTGGACACACCGCCATAGTGACAGTATTGGGCAGCGCCACTCATCCTGTGAGTGAACACACCGCCATAGTGACAGTATTGGGCAGCGCCACTCATCCTGTGAGTGAACACACCGCCATAGTGACAGTATTGGGCAACGTCACTCATCCTGTGAGTGGACACACCGCCATAGTGACAGTATTGGGCAGCGCCACTCATCCTGTGAGTGGACACACCGCCATAGTGACAGTATTGGGCAGCGTCACTCATCCTGTGAGTGGACACACCGCCATAGTGACAGTATTGGGCAGCTTCACTCATCCTGTGAGTGGACACACCGCCATAGTGACAGTATTAGGCAGCGCCACTCAGCCTGTGAGTGGACACACCGCCATAGTGACAGTATTGGGCAGCGCCACTCATCCTGTGAGTGGACACACCGCCATAGTGACAGTATTGGGCAGCGCCACTCATCCTGTGAGTGAACACACCGCCATAGTGACAGTATTGGGCAGCGGCACTCATCCTGTGAGTGGACACACCGCCATAGTGACAGTATTGGGAAGCGCCACTCATCCTGTGAGTGGACACACCGCCATAGTGACAGTATTGGGCAGCGCCACTCATCCTGTGAGTGGAGACACCGCCATAGTGACAGTATTGGGCAGCGCCACTCATCCTGTGAGTGGACACACCGCCATAGTGACAGTATTGGGCAGCGTCACTCATCCTGTGAGTGGACACACCGCCATAGTGACAGTATTGGGCAGCACCACTCATCCTGTGAGTGGACACACCGCCATAGTGACAGTATTGGGCAGCGCCACTCATCCTGTGAGTGGACACACCGCCATAGTGACAGTATTGGGCAGCGCCACTCATCCTGTGAGTGGAGACACCGCCATAGTGACAGTATTGGGCAGCGTCACTCATCCCGTGAGTGGACACACCGCCATATTGACAGTAATGGGCAGCGCCACTCATCCTGTGAGTGGACACACCGCCATAGTGACAGTATTGGGCAGCGCCACTCATCCTGTGAGTGAACACACCGCCATATTGACAGTATTGGGCAGCGCCACTCATCCTGTGAGTGGACACACCGCCATAGTGACAGTATTGGGCAGCGTCACTCATCCTGTGAGTGGACACACCGCCATAGTGACAGTATTGGGCAGCTTCACTCATCCTGTGAGTGGACACACCGCCATAGTGACAGTATTGGGCAGCGCCACTCAGCCTGTGAGTGGACACACCGCCATAGTGACAGTATTGGGCAGCGCCACTCATCCTGTGAGTGGACACACCGCCATAGTGACAGTATTGGGCAGCGCCACTCATCCTGTGAGTGGACACACCGCCATAGTGACAGTATTGGGCAGCGGCGCTCATCCTGTGAGTGGACACACCGCCATAGTGACAGTATTGGGAAGCGCCACTCATCCTGTGAGTGGACACACCGCCATAGTGACAGTATTGGGCAGCGCCACTCATCCTGTGAGTGGACAACCAGCCATGACAACATTTCCCAACCCTTATAAAGTTCAGTAGTCTTGCCGGCGCGCAATATAGGAATCTTTTGAAAACTACATCTACATTTGGCATTGTCTTCCTACCTCAACTTTCTATATATTATCGTACTAATATTTCTAAGTAGTAGTCAAGGCCGCGTCTATCTCTAGGAGTAGAGATTCTGCTGCTTCGTTCCTTACGTGTCGTGTCCATCCGGATTCTCCAGCGGTACTTGTATCCCAGATGAATTCCCGGCAATTACCGAGTCTCTCCGCTGACCACCAGCCTCCGTGTCGTCCGTAATGACTGAGGATGTTGGCTGTAACTGCCTTGTTCCAGATTAACTGACTGTGAGCAAGTCAGTCTAATCACGGTGCCCGGATGATGGAACATTTGTAGCGTCAGACAACAGCCTCCGAATTGTTGAAACGTGTTGTGCACGCAGTGGGGAATATTGTCTCGGTTAGCGCCCTCTGTAGCCGGGTTATCAACTCGTTCATTTCTACAGGAAACATGAGAGAAAACCCGCGAGAACTTAGTTAACCTTCAGTTGTTTGGCTGTGTTTCATAATTCACTTGACGTGAAGGAGTGTGGCTCTTGCTTCCAGCCTGACCTTCGTTAGGGCTTAGCTGATTACTGTTCAACTTGTAGACCATTCTAGGTCTCCTAATACCATAACAATGCAGCCCATCCTCAGATTTCCCAACGTCAAGAAACTGTCGTACTAAAGTGCCCTTATCCTAAGGTAACAGAGGTTAGGATAAGAGAAACAGAAAACGGGGCAGTGTGTCAATTCCGCGATCGGCTGCCATTTTCCAGTACGACGAATTTTGGCCTTAGGTGGAGTATACGTCAAAATGCGACGTTCTATTATGAGGACGGGTTGGTACCAGAGAGAGGACGATGGAGACGGTGGCTGCTGCTCTGAGGACTCCCCCATGAGTCCAGCGTCGCCACAAGTACACCTTCCACCCACACAAGAGCCCCGGGCAGGTGGCGGCTGCTAGACTAAATCGGTTCCTTGTTACGTCTATAAACTACCAGTTACGCCGCCGGCTCCTCGTTCCAAGCCACGGTGACAAAGGACATGACGTCGCCATCATGGGGCATGACCTCGGTCACCTCCTCAGTCTCTCACCAGGTGCTCAGGGAATCAAACACTACTGCCTCGCACGACGCTTCGTGTGCAGGTTTTAGGTTCATATGTAAATACTTTGTGTTACCGTATGCAGGCGATGAGTCACAATAACGTGGCTAAATTATGTTGACCAGACCACACACTAGAAGGTGAAGGACGACGACGTTTCGGTCCGTCCTGGACCATTCAAGTCGATTGTGACTGAGAATGGTCCAGGATGGACCAAAACGTCGTCGTCCCTTCACCTTCTATGTGTGTGGTCTGGTCAACTTCGTGTTACCCTTATTTTTGTGTTAGGTTTATACATGTGTTATTGTTCTTTTGTGTGTTAGCCAGTGTGTGTGTCCAATTAGGGGTATTGAGGATTTGTCATGATATTTGCTTATTTTGATATTAGAATAAATGGTCATAATTTGTCCTCGGGGTTTCCTTCACTCCTCTGCATTTTCACACCGCAAAATCAATGCGTTGTTTATTTTATTTTAATGTGTGTGCCATATTGCACCTGCCCAGTATGGCCCGCTGTATCGTTGTCACGTCACACACACTTTTTGGCTATTTTGTAAACATTATGTAAAGCAATCGCCCCCAATTGGTTAACTAAAAAGACATTTTACTTAATACTATATCTCTTGAGATTATTTTTAGATGATTTCGGGGCTTTTTTAGTGTTCCCTGGTCCTCGACCAGGCCTCCACCCCCCCAGGAAGCAGTCCGTGACAGCTGACTAACTCCCAGGTACCTATTTTACTGCTAGGTAACAGGGGCATAGGGTGAATGAAACTTTTGCCCATTGTTTCTCTCTGGCGCCCGGGATCGAACCCGGGACCACAGGATCTCAAGTCCAGCGTGCTGTCCGCTCGGCCGACCGGCTCTACTACTAGATTCAAGATTTTTACTAAATTCTCAATACTTGGCTTGACATTTCGGACTTAGTCTTGCCTAACTCTTGTTAGTCTAGTAGGTAGTCAACTACATTTCCGTGTCAATATTTTATTGTACCTGTTTTGTGCCTGGATACGTCTATTTCCCAAGCCAAGCCCAGGGTGCCAGGCTTGAATTGCGAGAGTTTGGTCCAACAGGCCGTTGCTTGGAGCGGCCCGCAGACCCGTTGGTAGAGCAATTCTTGCAGAAAACTGTCCAAGGCATTGCTACTTTTCCAGATTTGTATTTGCATTCGTCATTGTATTTTAGTTCAATTCTCTTGGATGTTTTCACCCACAGATTCACAGCCAAGAGGATCCAGCATCCATGACTTGACTTCAAAATAAAATAAATCTGAAAATGGGTTATTCAATTCTTCTTTCAATGAATACCAGATAACTCAGTCTCCATCAACTCAGATCAAGATCTTAAAAATATCCAATTATTACTGTTAACTCAGGCATGGCCTTGAAGAACTTCTTTTGTAAACTGGTTTCAAAAATACAATTTTTTTTATACCTTCAGTAAAAAGCTTTCAGGGCATGTTTGCAATCTAACAATGAACATTATTTGCGTTGAAGTTGAAACTTCATTCAGTTTAAGAACAAATCCAACCATTGAGTAGCTGTTACGTTTGTTTGTTTTTTATTTGCTAACTCCTCCTCCTCATCTCCACACTTCAAGAAACTATTGAATCTTATAGGTTAACAAATCTGGTTAAGCAGTTTCCTTTTGAAAGTCAACTTCTGTGGGAATAAGTAAGTCTAATGTGCTACTATTTATTTTCACAATAAAGCTTCCCAAAATGTTTGTTAAAATCGGTGTCTGAGTTATTGTATTAACTATTTAAAGACCTGTTTCCAATGATTCGTGAAGAGCTGGAGTAATAATTTTGGCTACTGAATAATGGCGGTGTATGACACAATGATGGTGGTGTATGACACAATGATGGTGGTGTATGACACAATGATGGTGGTGTATGACACAATGATGGTGGTGTATGACACAATGATGGTGGTGTATGTCACAATGATGTTGGTGTATGACACAATGATGGTGGTGTATGACACAATGATGACAGTGGATGACACAATGATGGTGTATGACACAATGATGGTGTATGACACAATGATGACAGTGTATGACACAATGATGGCAGTGTATGACACAATGATGGTGGTGTATGACACAATGATGGTGGTGTATGACACA
Source organism: Procambarus virginalis (assembly GCA_020271785.1). Lineage (NCBI taxonomy): Eukaryota > Metazoa > Arthropoda > Malacostraca > Decapoda > Cambaridae > Procambarus > Procambarus virginalis. Next base: position 116,799 of record WNGS01158242.1, read on the forward strand.
ATGATGGTGGTGTCTGACACAATGATGGTGGTGTATGACACAATGATGGTGGTGTATGACACAATGATGACAGTGTATGACACAATGATGGCGGTGTATGACACAATGATGGTTGTGTATGACACAATGATGGTGGTGTATGACACAATGATGGTGGTGTATGACACAATGATGGTGGTGTATGACACAATGATGGTGGTGTATGACACAATGATGGTGGTGTATGACACAATGATGGTGGTGTATGACACAATGATGGTGTATGACACAATGATGGTGGTGTATGACACAATGATGGTTGTGTATGGCACAATGATGGCGGTGTATGGCACAATGATGGTGTATGACACAATGATGGTGGTGTATGTCACAATGATGGTGGTGTATGACACAATGATGGTGGTGTCTGACACAATGATGGTGGTGTATGACACAATGATGGTGGTGTATGACACAATGATGACAGTGTATGACACAATGATGGCGGTGTATGACACAATGATGGTTGTGTATGACACAATGATGGTGGTGTATGACACAATGATGGTGGTGTATGACACAATGATGGTGGTGTATGACACAATGATGGTGGTGTATGACACAATGATGACAGTGTATGACACAATGATGGCGGTGTATGGCACAATGATGGTGTATGACACAATGATGGTGGTGTATGACACAATGATAGCGGTGAATGATACAATGATGGTGGTGTATGGCACAATGATGGCGGTGTATGGTACAATGATGGTGTATGACACAATAATAGTGGTGTATGACACAATGATAGTAGTGTATGACACAATGATGGTGTATGACACAATGATGAGTATATGAGACAATGATGGCAGTGTATGACACAATGATGGTGTATGACACAATGATGGTGGTGTATGACACAATGATGGAGTATGGCACAATGATGGTGTATGACACAATGATGGTGGTCTATGACACAATGATGGTGGTGTATGACACAATGATGGTGGTGTATGACACAATGATGGTGGTGTATGACACAATGATGACAGTGTATGACACAATGATGGTGGTGTATGACACAATGATGGTGGTGTATGACACAATAATTGTGTATGACACAATAATAGTGTATGACACAATGATGGTGGTGTATGACACAGTGATGGTGTATGACACAATGATGGTGTATGACACAATGATGGTGTATGACACAATGATGGTGTATGACACAATGATGGCGGTGTATGACACAATGATGTGTATGACACAATGATGGTGGTGTATGACACAATGATGGTGTATGACACAATGATGGTGTATGACACAATGATGGTGGTGTATGACACAATAATAGTGTATGACACAATGATGGTGGTGTATGACACAATGATGGTGTATGACACAATGATGGTGTATGACACAATGATGGTGGTGTATGACACAATGATGGTGGTGTATGACACAATGATGGTGTATGACACAATGATGGTGTATGATACAATGATGACAGTGTATGACACAATGATGGTGTATGGAGTGAACGATATGGAAGAAAGTGCAAGATTGATCCAGTGAAGGGCAGAGGTGCCATAGGCACAATCAGAGAACACTGTATAAACATCAGAGGTCCGCGGTTGTTCAACGTCCTCCCAGCGACTATAAGAAATATTGACGGAACAACCGTGGACATCTTCAAGAGAAAACTGGACTGTTTTCTAAGAGAAGTTCCGGACCAGCCGGGCTGTGGTGGGTATGTGGGCCTGCGGGCCGCTCCAAGCAACAGCCTGGTGGACCAACCGGGCTGTGGTGGGTATGTGGGCCTGCGGGCCGCTCCAAGCAACAGCCTGGTGGACCAGCCGGGCTGTGGTGGGTATGTGGGCCTGCGGGCCGCTCCAAGCAACAGCCTGGTGGACCAACCAGGCTGTGGTGGGTATGTGGGCCTGCGGGCCGCTCCAAGCAACAGCCTGGTGGACCAACCGGGCTGTGGTGGGTATGTGGGCCTGCGGGCCGCTCCAAGCAACAGCCTGGTGGACCAGCCGGGCTGTGGTGGGTATGTGGGCCTGCGGGCCGCTCCAAGCAACAGCCTGGTGGACCAACCGGGCTGTGGTGGGTATGTGGGCCTGCGGGCCGCTCCAAGCAACAGCCTGGTGGACCAAGCTCTCACAAGTCGAGCCTGGCCTCGGGCCGGGCTTGGGGAGTAGAAGAACTCCCAGAACCCCATCAACCAGGTACCAGGTATCAACCAGGTATGACACAATGATGGTGTATGACACAATGATGACAGTGTATGACACAATGATGGTGGTGTACGCCACAATGATGACAGTGTATGACACAATGATGTCAGTGTATGACACAATGATGGTCGTGTATGACACAATGATGGTGTATGACACAATGATGACAGTGTATGACACAATGATGGTGTATGACACAATGATAGTGGTGTATGACACAATGATGGTGTATGACACAATGATGGTGGTGTATGACACAATGATGGTGGTGTATGACACAATGATGTCAGTGTATGACACAATGATGGCAGTGTATGACACGATGATGGCAGTGTATGACACAATGATGGCAGTGTATGACACGATGATGGCGGTGTATGACACAATGATTGTGGTGTATGACACAATGATTGTGGTGTATGACACAATGATTGTGGTGTATGACACAATGATTGTGGTGTATGAAACAATGATTGTGGTGTATGACACAATGATGGTGTATGACACAATGATTGTGGTGTATGACACAATGATTGTGGTGTATGACACAATAATTGTGGTGTATGACACAATGATGGTGTATGACACAATGATGGTGGTGTATGTCACAATGATGACAGTGTATGACACAATTATGGCAGTGTATGACACGATGATGGCGGTATATGACACAATGATTGTGGTGTATGACACAATGATTGTGGTGTATGACACAATGATTGTGGTGTATGACACAATGATTGTGGTGTATGACACAATGATGGTGCATGACACAATGATTGTGGTGTATGACACAATGATGGCAGTGTATGACACGATGATGGTGTATGACACAATGATGGCAGTGTATGACAAAATGATGGTGTATGACACAATGATGGCGGTGTATGACACAATAATGGCAGTGTATGACACAATAATGGTGGTGTATGACACAATGATGGTGGTGTATGACACTGATGGCAGTGTATGACACAATAATGGTGGTGTATGACACAATGATGGTAGTGTATGACATAATGATGACAGTGTATGACACAATGATGGTGGTGTATGACACAATGATGGCAGTGTATGACATAATGATGGCAGTGTATGACACAATGATGGTGGTGTATGACACAATGATGGCAGTGTATGACATAATGATGACAGTGTATGACACAATGATGGCAGTGTATGACACAATGATGACAGTGTATGACACAATACAATGTATGACACTAGAGACATACATTTTTAAGTGATCAACAAATCCTGCATGTTCCCCCACCAGGGCTAGAGAGCCCACAGTTGTACAGGATATACAAAGTCAAAATCAAAATCATTTTCAAAATCTTTCTCAAAATCTTTCAAAATCATTTTTTGCTTTTCTTCAAACCAAGATCTCAAGCCTCACAAATGGGCGATTCTCTTGTGTTTCAAAGATTTTACAAACATTTCCTCACACATTTCAGTCATCATCAATAAGAAAAACATCTCTACTGTCAATATCGATTCATCAATTAGAATTGAGAAATGTATACTTTTTATTTTGCCAAACTATCAAACTATTATTTTGCCAAACTATCAAACTATTATTTTGCCAAACTATCAAACTATTATTTTGCCAAACTATCAAACTATTATTTTGCCAAACTGGTTTGTGCACCAACTGTTGTCTCATCAATTCTTCTCTGAATCGAATCATTGCTCAGTGGTAAGGATTTCAAAACTCTTGGTGAATCTTGACGAAACTCAGATTTAAGAAGGATTTCAAAGGCAAGTTCAATGTGCAATGTTGTCAGCAACTGAATGCGTCCTTCCCGTTTTTGCAATGATTTTTGCAATTTCCTAAGACGCAGTCATCCCATTTCCAATAAAAAAATAAGAGTTTTTCATAAACGCAATGGACAAACTTTCAATTGACAAATCAATGGATTTGTCCATTTTATCAAGATATTTCCTTTTCAAAGACTCTATAAGTCTTGAAGATGAAGATCACATGAAGATGATTTGAAGATGAGCTCGAACATATGCGACACAATGGCTGTTTTAGACACACCTGCAGACCAACACACCTGCAGACAAATAAACCTGCAGACAAATACACCTACCCTGTCTACACCTGCCCTCAGCAGCGATTATTAATGACAAGAGAATTATGAAAAATATATCAAACGAGGAAATGATGGTTTGTTTACTTTTAAGGTAATTCAATCAGTCGTTATCACAACATCGTTAATACAATGATCACGGAAGCATTGTCACAACTTCAATGCCATTGTAACTCAGAAAATCACCGCGAGAATGTCAACACCGAGCGTCGTAATTGGTGATTAGTGACTGACAGATATCAGTCACACCCACCAGACAACAGTCACACCACCAGACAACAGTCACACCACCAGACAACAGTCACACCACCAGACAACAGACACACCACCAGACAACACTCACACCACCAGACAACAGTCACACCACCAGACAACAGTCACACCACCAGACAACAGTCACACCACCAGACAACAGTCACACCACCAGACAACAGTCACACCACCAGACAACAGTCACACCACCAGACAACAGTCACACCCACCAGACAACAGTCACACCACCAGACAACACTCACACCACCAGACAACAGTCACACCACCAGACAACACTCACACCACCAGACAACAGTCACACCACCAGACAACAGACACACCACCAGACAACACTCACACCACCAGACAACAGACACACCACCAGACAACAGACACACCCACCAGACAACACTCACACCTCCAGACAACAGTCACACCACCCGACAACAGTCACACCCACCAGACAACAGTCACACCACAAACAACAGTCACACCACCAGACAACAGTCACACCACCAGACAACAGTCACAACCACCAACAACCACACCACCAGACAACAGTCACACCACCAGACAACAGTCACACCACCAGACAACAGTCACACCCACCAGACAACAGTCACACCACCAGACAACACTCACACCACCAGACAACAGTCACACCACCAGACAACACTCACACCACCAGACAACAGTCACACCACCAGACAACAGTCACACCACCAGACAACAATCACACCACCAGACAACAGTCACACCAGCAGACAACACTCACACCACCAGACAACAGTCACACCACCAGACAACAGTCACACCACCAGACAACAGACACACCCACCAGACAACAGTCACACCACCAGACAACACTCACACCACCAGACAACAGTCACACCACCAGACAACAGTCACACCACCAGACAACAATCACACCACCAGACAACAGTCACACCACCAGACAACAATCACACCACCAGACAACACTCACACCACCATACAACAGACACACCACCAGACAACAGACACTCCAGCAGACAACAGTCACACCACCAGACAACAGTCACACCACCAGACAACAGTCACACCACCAGACAACAGTCACACCACCAGACAACAGTCACACCACCAGACACCAGTCACACCACCAGACAACACTCACACCACCAGACAACAGTCACACCACCAGACAACAGTCACACCACCAGACAACAGTCACACCACCAGACAACAGTCACACCACCAGACAACAGTCACACCACCAGACAACAGTCACACCACCAGACAACAGTCACACCACCAGACAACACTCACACCACCAGACAACAGTCACACCACCAGACAACAGACACACCACCAGACAACACTCACACCACCAGACAACAGTCACACCACCAGACAACACCCACACCACCAGACAACACTCACACCCAGTAGACAGGACTGTACCCAAGGAATCCTTCTCTCAGAGGTTCTCTTTTTCGCCCTACAGAGCTTGGCGGACGCAATTCCTGAGACGCAAAGCTTGGATAAACCTTTAACTTATCCCTTCCCCACCGGATTTACTAAGCTTAAGCTTACACTAGTGACCAGACTTATTACGTCAGCTGACGTTGTCATCCGGACGGGTCTCCTCGACGTCACAGCACCTAACTAATTCTACCCATTAGACCTGTGTGGTCTAATGAGAGGACGTCGCTAACGAAGTGACTGTTACCTGACTTTTCTCGTATCGATTAATTACCAAACGTCGTCATTGGCAACAACGGAAACAGAAGGAAATGTTACGTACCTTAAAAATTGGTGGATTTGTGTTCTCGATGAGCTATTTAATAATTTACCTGAAAAGGCATAAAAACTATTTATTTATTTTGTTTTTGACCCGTTTTTATACATTAAAATCCTCATAAACTACATCAATAATCACAGTTTAATCCTCATATATATATAAGCAGCGCTTGAGCGTTGAGGTGTTGCTTACCTTGGACTGAAGGACGAGGGCGCTCGAGGACTCGTGTAGCAAGGAGAGCCCGGGACAAGAGCTAGACACAACATTGCTAGCAACATGCTCGCACACACACTTATCATGACCAGGTAATGACCACAACACAAGAAACACTACACAAGAATAAGAGCCACAGACACGGATGTAATTGTCCAACAGGAGTTAAGTCTCACCTTCCTCTAAGATCTCCTGTAAGGCACTACACTACCCCAGAGTCAACACTTCGCCGCGGACGGCAGTTAGCCGCGTTTTCTGCCTCCTGTTGTCTGACTTGTTCCTAACCGATATGCACAAAGTACATCACGGATCTTAAAGAGCAAATTACGAATATTTGAAGTTCCCGCAGTCATTATAAAGACAAAAATTAATTTCACGTCAATAAGCAAAGTCACAGCCATCCAACAGCTGATCATTATTACAAATTCAGTCACTTGAACGCTCTAGAACTGAATGAATATATCACATTTTATTTTGCAGCATTGGTGTTTAAATTCATCGCGAATCCTTGTCATCTTTCGGCCACACTGAGGACAGTGCAGTGCGTTCTCCCCCCACCATACACAACACCATACTGAACCGATGCGTGGAAGTGACGACCCGTCCTCGACTCAAGTCCATTACATTCAGCGGTCAACCCCACAGACGCATTCATAAATTTAACATGCTGTTCATTCAAAACGGGAATTTTCTCAAGTATAAATTAATATTATAATATATTGGCATATTGTGTATATATAGGCATAGGATAGGTTAGGTCAGGTGTTTATGTTCTGTTGGTGACTATGTATTTGTAGTACGTGGGTGAAGCATTTATACAACCCGTCCTCGACTCAAGTCCATTACATTCAGCGGTCGACCCCACAGACGCATTCATAAATTTTAACATGCTGTTCATTCAAAACGGGATTTTCTCAAGTATAAATTAATATTATAATATATTAGCGTATTTGTAAATATAGGCATAGGATAGGTTAGGTTAGGTGTTTAAGTTCTGTTGGCGATTATTTGTATTTGTGGTACGTGAGTGAAGCATTTATGCGTTGTGATTCGAACAAAATTCGTCAGTGAAGCACTTGTTCCGGATATGTTCGAACGTCAGCAGTTGTGAGTCGTGTGTAAACCGCTTTTCATTCATAAACAGGGGTTTGGCGGGTGCATGGAATCACTTTTGGATCTTTGTTTGGAGGACGGGCGCATTTATAGCATTGTAATTCGAACAAAATTCGTCAGTGAAGCACTTGTTCCGGATGTTCGAACGCCAGCAGTTGTGAATCGTATGTAAACCGCTTTTCATTCATAAACAGGGGGTTTGGCGGGTGCATGGAATCACTTTTGGATCTTTGTTTGGAGGACGGGCTGCAGTGAAGTACATGTTCCGGAAGTGTTCGAACGAAATCAGTTGTGAGTCGTGTGCAAACCCTTTTCATTCATAAACAGCTGCGGGGTTGGCGGGCGGATGGAATCACTTTTGGGTCTTTGTTTGGA
>WNGS01158243.1:8012-22229 GCA_020271785.1 Procambarus virginalis
AGCAGCTTATTAAAGCCGCAACAGTCTGCTATTATCTCCTGAGCTCTTGCCCTCGCCTCCTGGCCGGTGCTGCTAACACCTGTCCAGATATGTTAATAAATCATATTTACGAAGCTCACGCACATGGAGTCCACAGTTCGAGTCTCCTAGAGCCCAGGTGAATGTTACCTTGCTCTCTCATCACACTGTTAACCTGTTACACTGCCGCGTGGTCACGTTGGGTCATTAGTTATCAGAGTAAAGTGCTAAGTACTCTCACTATACAGCACTTGGAAGAAATATGAGGACCAGTAGCTGGGACACGAGGGTGGGCTGAAGGGACACTGACCCCACCAAGTGGACCACTGGGGATGGTACTCGGACCTGCACCACGCCAGGCCTCTGCTCCACCACCCAGCCCAAGTGAACAGAATAAATAAATGAGCACGTGATAATAGCAGAGCAAAACCTGTCCACGAAACATTTGAAGCAATGAGTACGATATATATATATATATATATATATATATATATATATATATATATATATATATTTATATATATATATATATATATATATATATATATATATATATATATAAAAGCAAAGAATACTGTGATTTAACGATATAGTAAGGACGATTCCAATCAGAAACACTCAATTATAACCAACAGTTGGGACTAGACTGACCTAAAATAAATGTAAAGTCAATTAAATGAGAAACAAATTGTTTACAGTTAAGATAACAAGTGGATGTTGATGGTGCTGCCTGGAGTACCACAGTGTAGTGACTCCCACACCTGGTGCTGCCTGGAGTACCACAGTGTAGTGACTCCCACACCTGGTGCTGCCTGGAGTACCACAGTGTAGTGACTCCCACACCTGGTGCTGCCTGGAGTACCACAGTGTAGTGACTCCCACACCTGGTGCTGCCTGGAGTACCACAGTGTAGTGACTCCCACACCTGGTGCTGCCTGGAGTACCACAGTGTAGTGACTCCCACACCTGGTGCTGCCTGGAGTACCACAGTGTAGTGACTCCCACACCTGGTGCTGCCTGGAGTACCACAGTGTAGTGACTCCCACACCTGGTGCTGCCTGGAGTACCACAGTGTAGTGACTCCCACACCTGGTGCTGCCTGGAGTACCACAGTGTAGTGACTCCCACACCTGGTGCTGCCTGGAGTACCACAGTGTAGTGACTCCCACACCTGGTGCTGCCTGGAGTACCACAGTGTAGTGACTCCCACACCTGGTGCTGCCTGGAGTACCACAGTGTAGTGACTCCCACACCTGGTGCTGCCTGGAGTACCACAGTGTAGTGACTCCCACACCTGGTGCTGCCTGGAGTACCACAGTGTAGTGACTCCCACACCTGGTGCTGCCTGGAGTACCACAGTGTAGTGACTCCCACACCTGGTGCTGCCTGGAGTACCACAGTGTAGTGACTCCCACACCTGGTGCTGCCTGGAGTACCACAGTGTAGTGACTCCCACACCTGGTGCTGCCTGGAGTACCACAGTGTAGTGACTCCCACACCTGGTGCTGCCTGGAGTACCACAGTGTAGTGACTCCCACACCTGGTGCTGCCTGGAGTACCACAGTGTAGTGACTCCCACACCTGGTGCTGCCTGGAGTACCACAGTGTAGTGACTCCCACACCTGGTGCTGCCTGGAGTACCACAGTGTAGTGACTCCCACACCTGGTGCTGCCTGGAGTACCACAGTGTAGTGACTCCCACACCTGGTGCTGCCTGGAGTACCACAGTGTAGTGACTCCCACACCTGGTGCTGCCTGGAGTACCACAGTGTAGTGACTCCCACACCTGGTGCTGCCTGGAGTACCACAGTGTAGTGACTCCCACACCTGGTGCTGCCTGGAGTACCACAGTGTAGTGACTCCCACACCTGGTGCTGCCTGGAGTACCACAGTGTAGTGACTCCCACACCTGGTGCTGCCTGGAGTACCACAGTGTAGTGACTCCCACACCTGGTGCTGCCTGGAGTACCACAGTGTAGTGACTCCCACACCTGGTGCTGCCTGGAGTACCACAGTGTAGTGACTCCCACACCTGGTGCTGCCTGGAGTACCACAGTGTAGTGACTCCCACACCTGGTGCTGCCTGGAGTACCACAGTGTAGTGACTCCCACACCTGGTGCTGCCTGGAGTACCACAGTGTAGTGACTCCCACACCTGGTGCTGCCTGGAGTACCACAGTGTAGTGACTCCCACACCTGGTGCTGCCTGGAGTACCACAGTGTAGTGACTCCCACACCTGGTGCTGCCTGGAGTACCACAGTGTAGTGACTCCCACACCTGGTGCTGCCTGGAGTACCACAGTGTAGTGACTCCCACACCTGGTGCTGCCTGGAGTACCACAGTGTAGTGACTCCCACACCTGGTGCTGCCTGGAGTACCACAGTGTAGTGACTCCCACACCTGGTGCTGCCTGGAGTACCACAGTGTAGTGACTCCCACACCTGGTGCTGCCTGGAGTACCACAGTGTAGTGACTCCCACACCTGGTGCTGCCTGGAGTACCACAGTGTAGTGACTCCCACACCTGGTGCTGCCTGGAGTACCACAGTGTAGTGACTCCCACACCTGGTGCTGCCTGGAGTACCACAGTGTAGTGACTCCCACACCTGGTGCTGCCTGGAGTACCACAGTGTAGTGACTCCCACACCTGGTGCTGCCTGGAGTACCACAGTGTAGTGACTCCCACACCTGGTGCTGCCTGGAGTACCACAGTGTAGTGACTCCCACACCTGGTGCTGCCTGGAGTACCACAGTGTAGTGACTCCCACACCTGGTGCTGCCTGGAGTACCACAGTGTAGTGACTCCCACACCTGGTGCTGCCTGGAGTACCACAGTGTAGTGACTCCCACACCTGGTGCTGCCTGGAGTACCACAGTGTAGTGACTCCCACACCTGGTGCTGCCTGGAGTACCACAGTGTAGTGACTCCCACACCTGGTGCTGCCTGGAGTACCACAGTGTAGTGACTCCCACACCTGGTGCTGCCTGGAGTACCACAGTGTAGTGACTCCCACACCTGGTGCTGCCTGGAGTACCACAGTGTAGTGACTCCCACACCTGGTGCTGCCTGGAGTACCACAGTGTAGTGACTCCCACACCTGGTGCTGCCTGGAGTACCACAGTGTAGTGACTCCCACACCTGGTGCTGCCTGGAGTACCACAGTGTAGTGACTCCCACACCTGGTGCTGCCTGGAGTACCACAGTGTAGTGACTCCCACACCTGGTGCTGCCTGGAGTACCACAGTGTAGTGACTCCCACACCTGGTGCTGCCTGGAGTACCACAGTGTAGTGACTCCCACACCTGGTGCTGCCTGGAGTACCACAGTGTAGTGACTCCCACACCTGGTGCTGCCTGGAGTACCACAGTGTAGTGACTCCCACACCTGGTGCTGCCTGGAGTACCACAGTGTAGTGACTCCCACACCTGGTGCTGCCTGGAGTACCACAGTGTAGTGACTCCCACACCTGGTGCTGCCTGGAGTACCACAGTGTAGTGACTCCCACACCTGGTGCTGCCTGGAGTACCACAGTGTAGTGACTCCCACACCTGGTGCTGCCTGGAGTACCACAGTGTAGTGACTCCCACACCTGGTGCTGCCTGGAGTACCACAGTGTAGTGACTCCCACACCTGGTGCTGCCTGGAGTACCACAGTGTAGTGACTCCCACACCTGGTGCTGCCTGGAGTACCACAGTGTAGTGACTCCCACACCTGGTGCTGCCTGGAGTACCACAGTGTAGTGACTCCCACACCTGGTGCTGCCTGGAGTACCACAGTGTAGTGACTCCCACACCTGGTGCTGCCTGGAGTACCACAGTGTAGTGACTCCCACACCTGGTGCTGCCTGGAGTACCACAGTGTAGTGACTCCCACACCTGGTGCTGCCTGGAGTACCACAGTGTAGTGACTCCCACACCTGGTGCTGCCTGGAGTACCACAGTGTAGTGACTCCCACACCTGGTGCTGCCTGGAGTACCACAGTGTAGTGACTCCCACACCTGGTGCTGCCTGGAGTACCACAGTGTAGTGACTCCCACACCTGGTGCTGCCTGGAGTACCACAGTGTAGTGACTCCCACACCTGGTGCTGCCTGGAGTACCACAGTGTAGTGACTCCCACACCTGGTGCTGCCTGGAGTACCACAGTGTAGTGACTCCCACACCTGGTGCTGCCTGGAGTACCACAGTGTAGTGACTCCCACACCTGGTGCTGCCTGGAGTACCACAGTGTAGTGACTCCCACACCTGGTGCTGCCTGGAGTACCACAGTGTAGTGACTCCCACACCTGGTGCTGCCTGGAGTACCACAGTGTAGTGACTCCCACACCTGGTGCTGCCTGGAGTACCACAGTGTAGTGACTCCCACACCTGGTGCTGCCTGGAGTACCACAGTGTAGTGACTCCCACACCTGGTGCTGCCTGGAGTACCACAGTGTAGTGACTCCCACACCTGGTGCTGCCTGGAGTACCACAGTGTAGTGACTCCCACACCTGGTGCTGCCTGGAGTACCACAGTGTAGTGACTCCCACACCTGGTGCTGCCTGGAGTACCACAGTGTAGTGACTCCCACACCTGGTGCTGCCTGGAGTACCACAGTGTAGTGACTCCCACACCTGGTGCTGCCTGGAGTACCACAGTGTAGTGACTCCCACACCTGGTGCTGCCTGGAGTACCACAGTGTAGTGACTCCCACACCTGGTGCTGCCTGGAGTACCACAGTGTAGTGACTCCCACACCTGGTGCTGCCTGGAGTACCACAGTGTAGTGACTCCCACACCTGGTGCTGCCTGGAGTACCACAGTGTAGTGACTCCCACACCTGGTGCTGCCTGGAGTACCACAGTGTAGTGACTCCCACACCTGGTGCTGCCTGGAGTACCACAGTGTAGTGACTCCCACACCTGGTGCTGCCTGGAGTACCACAGTGTAGTGACTCCCACACCTGGTGCTGCCTGGAGTACCACAGTGTAGTGACTCCCACACCTGGTGCTGCCTGGAGTACCACAGTGTAGTGACTCCCACACCTGGTGCTGCCTGGAGTACCACAGTGTAGTGACTCCCACACCTGGTGCTGCCTGGAGTACCACAGTGTAGTGACTCCCACACCTGGTGCTGCCTGGAGTACCACAGTGTAGTGACTCCCACACCTGGTGCTGCCTGGAGTACCACAGTGTAGTGACTCCCACACCTGGTGCTGCCTGGAGTACCACAGTGTAGTGACGCCCACACCTGGTGCTGCCTGGAGTACCACAGTGTAGTGACTCCCACACCTGGTGCTGCCTGGAGTACCACAGTGTAGTGACTCCCACACCTGGTGCTGCCTGGAGTACCACAGTGTAGTGACTCCCACACCTGGTGCTGCCTGGAGTACCACAGTGTAGTGACTCCCACACCTGGTGCTGCCTGGAGTACCACAGTGTAGTGACTCCCACACCTGGTGCTGCCTGGAGTACCACAGTGTAGTGACTCCCACACCTGGTGCTGCCTGGAGTACCACAGTGTAGTGACTCCCACACCTGGTGCTGCCTGGAGTACCACAGTGTAGTGACTCCCACACCTGGTGCTGCCTGGAGTACCACAGTGTAGTGACTCCCACACCTGAGACACTTCAGGAAAGCTGTGTCGAATGTTTTTATGTCAACTGTTACAAGAACATATATTTTGCAACAGAAAAGTTCAAAACAAGTTAGATGTTTACTAGTTATGAAGGAATGTAAGGAGACAATCAGAGCTCTGATTATAAATAAGTTTAATTAGTTCAGTTACCTGTGAGCTGTCCTGCAGCATGGAGGGTTGCTAAGGTGGCCCCAGTCTTTAACACGGGACTGATCTCTTTCCTCTAACTAGTGGCCAATTGGTCCCATATTAAGTATCCGGTTAAGGTGTTGGCACGATTAAAAAGTGTTGCAGTTAAAAGTTGCATTGAGAAACACAATATATGACTCGTTGTACAAGTGAGTCACACACTCGCCACCGTCTTCACCTGCCTGAAGACATCCACACGACACCTGCTCGGTGCCTACTTCACCTGCCTGAAGACATCCACACGACACCTGCTCGGTGCCTACTTCACCTGCCTGAAGACATCCACACGACACCTGCTCGGTGTCTACTTCACCTGCCTGAGGACATCCACACGACACCTGCTCGGTGCCTACTTCACCTGCCTGAGGACATCCACATGACACCTGCTCGGTGCCTACTTCACCTGCCTGAGGACATCCACACGACACCTGCTCGGTGTCTACTTCACCTGCCTGAGGACATCCACACGACACCTGCTCGGTGCCTACTTCACCTGCCTGAGGACATCCACATGACACCTGCTCGGTGCCTACTTCACCTGCCTGAGGACATCCACGCGACACCTGCTCGGTGTCTACTTCACCTGCCTGAGGACATCCACGCGACACCTGCTCGGTGTCTACTTCACCTGCCTAAAGAGAAAGCTTTTTTTTCTTTTGTTTTGAACTGTGAAAAGGACCCTCGCTGCACCCGAGGGCTCCCGAGGGCTCCTGAGGACTGGGATCAATTGCAACTCGACAGGTTTAAGATATTCCTTAGGGACAAATATCAATAATCTGGAGATATCTTGTGGAGGGTGGTGCCCCAGGGAGGGGGGGCGGAGGGCCCACTGCACTCACCTCCCAGTACCTCCGGGGGGGGGGGGGAGGTGTAGCTCTTTATGCCCCGCCTACCAGCCCTTGTCGTACATGTCATATATCAAATATTATTACTTCCGAGTTCTTTGTCGAGTTTGGCCTCAAGTTGTGGGAGGAGGCGGCCTCCACGCCGCCTCCTGCCGCCAGCCGTGCACGGTGCGAGCCTCCTGCCGCCAGCCGTACACGGTGCGAGCCTCCTGCCGCCAGCCGTGCACGGTGCGAGCCTCCTGCCGCCAGCCGTACACGGTGCGAGCCTCCTGCCGCCAGCCGTGCACGGTGCGAGCCTCCTGCCGCCAGCCGTGCACGGTGCGAGTCGTCCCTTGTATTCCTTCCTCTCATTTGTCTTCCCAGCTTCCAAGTCTTGTCCTACTTTTAGTTAGATGAGGCTGTCCTTGTCCATCTTGTCTATTCCATTCACTATCTTGTATGTTGTGATCATATCCCTATCCTATAACGTTGTGATATTTAGTTCCACTTGCCTATTCTCACAGCTAAACTTCTTAGCTCTGGATAAGAGGTAACCTTTAAACGTTTACAAATTTGGCTTATGCTCACACTGTGCGGATTCATTGACGGTGCTGCATATTTCAGTACTGGTCTAACGAATGTTGCATAGATCGCCTTGAAGGACTTCGGATTTATGCGTGGCCAAACCATTTTTTTGCCAACTCATGGGCAGACAAATGAATGCTGCAGCCCTCTAATGTCTTCACATTCCTCGTCAACTTTGTGTCATCTGCGGACACTGGCATGCACGGGCTCACTTTTCTGGGTTGGTATTACACATTAATTAGGTAAGATCAGCGGCCCCAGGCTAGAGCCCTGTGGGACCCCACTTGTTACACTCCTCCAGCTCGACACTTCGCTTGGTGACTCTGCTTCCCGTCCTGCTAACTCTGCCATATGGCCAGGTGGCTGTGTGCCTAGTTATCCCAGCCAACTTCTCCTCCATCTTGTAGACGAGCCTTTCATAAGGAACACTGTCAAACGCTCTTTGACAGTCTATGAAAGTGCAATCTACCCAACCGTCTTCTGTTTTTTCTTGTCTTATTTTAGTAACTTTGTCATAGACGTCAGTGCAGCTTGTCAAGTACAACTTTCCCTTTCTAAATCTACGCTATTTCAATACAGAGTTAGTCGTCCAGAAACGCTCCACTAACCTGGTGGCTTCAGCTGCTGCTGTTTTCAGTACCTGACTTGAGAATGGTCCACGACGGACCGTAACGTCGTCAATTCTTTCAATTCTTTCATTTTCAGGTTTGTGGGTTGAGTGTTTAATTTTCAGCCACGTTATTGTGACCTATTTTCTTGTTCCTTTCTCCAGCACTTTGTGTTTGATACTTATCAATGAGAGTGGTCTAAAGTTGAGTGCCTCCACTCAGTCCACTCTTTTAACATTGGGATTACTTTTGTCTTTTTTTTTAAATTTTGGAAGATTTCCTGTCTTGAATGTTTTATTAAAAACTTAACATAATGGGTGGCAGTAGCCACGGGTCCCAATGATTTTGTCACAGCCAGTTCCTATAGTTGTTTTCCTTTTTACCTCTTCTATAATGACTACAATGTCATCTATTGTTTCTTCACGGCTTTCATCTTTTAACTTTGGTCTCCACGTTGGGTCTATTGTGTAGACCTGAAATTTGTCGTTGAGTTCCTCGTATATCTCCCAACCCGTCCTCGCAAATTCGTATAGTCAATATTGACTTATTAAATATGTGCATAGGTGACATGCTTAACATAATAGTTTCCCTTGAAAAGCTTCATAGAAAACACCGACCTTACCTAACCTACTTAGTATGTTAAGATAAGCATCTTATTGATTCGTAATTACAATTATTACCTAACCTATACCTAGAATAGGTTAAGTAACACTTGTAATTACGAAGCTATAAGATGCTTATTTTAACATACTAAGTAGGCTAGGTAAGGTCGGTGTTTTCTATGAAGCTTTTTAAGGGAAACTATTATGTTTAGTATGTCAGCTATGCACGTAGCTAATAAGTCAATATTGACTATACGAATTTGTGAGGACGGGTTGATATCTCCATACAGTTTTCAGTGAAAATCCCCCCCCCCCTCCCATTGGTCTCCTAGGCATGAGAACACGGCCTCAGTGTTGTTGTATCTCCTCATGTGGCTGTAGAACAGCTTGGGTTGGTCGTTAGCTTTTTCCACAGTGTGATGTTGAAATCGCCTCTCGGCTTCTCTTCTATTTCATATGTATTCCTTTCTAGTTCTGTTTAGTGCCGCAACTTTGTGACGCTTCTAGTTCTCTGTGGGGGGGGGGTCAGGTCCATTTGTCCTTTTAGGTTCACAGTACTGTGCACTGTTGCCCTTCTCTGGCCCACCTCCAGCGTGGGTGGTGACCCGCGGCTCCCTACACAGGTCACCAAGGCTGCAGTGTCCCCTACACAGGTCACCAAGGCTGCAGTGTCCCCTACACAGGTCACCAAGGCTGCAGTGTCCCCCTACACAGGTCACCAAGGCTGCAGTGTCCCCTACACAGGTCACCAAGGCTGCAGTGTCCCCCTACACAGGTCACCAAGGCTGCAGTGTCCCCCTACACAGGTCACCAAGGCTGCAGTGTCCCCCTACACAGGTCACCAAGGCTGCAGTGTCCCCTACACAGGTCACCAAGGCTGCAGTGTCCCCTACACAGGTCACCAAGGCTGCAGTGTCCCCTACACAGGTCACCAAGGCTGCAGTGTCCCCCTACACAGGTCACCAAGGCTGCAGTGTCCCCTACACAGGTCACCAAGGCTGCAGTGTCCCCCTACACAGGTCACCAAGGCTGCAGTGTCCCCTACACAGGTCACCAAGGCTGCAGTGTCCCCTACACAGGTCACCAAGGCTGCAGTGTCCCCCTACACAGGTCACCAAGGCTGCAGTGTCCCCCTACACAGGTCACCAAGGCTGCAGTGTCCAGTTAGTCACTGCTGGCAAGTCTGGCCTTAACGTCTCCAGTCACCTGGTGCTTCTACTCTCGCTTGTACTTCCTGATATTGCCTCCCCAGAGACGTTACTACCGGCTCTTGTCAAGTTCTTATCTCTTCATCCGTCCATTTCCCGTCCTCCTCCTCCATCTTCGTTCACTTTTGTATTGCCTCGCACAAGTTCATCCAGGCTTTACGTTATCTTATGATATTGGCATTCCTTTGTTCTTCATTCATTCATATGGTTATATTAACAGTTTCCATGTAGTTTCGTTCATTTCTTTTGAGCGTTCTCTGTCCCTTGAGTGACTGTCTGTCCCTTGAGTGAGTGTCTCTCCCTTGAGTGAGTGTCTCTCCCTTGAGTGAGTGTCTGTCCCTTGAGTGAGTGTCTCTCCCTTGAGTGAGTGTCTCTCCCTTGAGTGAGTGTCTGTCCCTTGAGTGAGTGTCTGTCCCTTGAGTGAGTGTCTGTCCCTTGAGTGAGTGTCTCTCCCTCTCGCTTACATCTTAAGTCTTCGCTTCTCCCACCTTGCCTGTCACAGGTGTTCCTACACACTCCTAACACCTCGCCAGGTCCACCTGGCTAAATATGGCTGGTACTGAATGCATGACACGACAGACTCGCCCTTCACACACTCAGAGTGCCTGGTTGGCGCCTCCTGTTGACCCGACCTGCCTGGCCGGCACCGCACTTGACAAATGATTGACAGAGGCGGCTTCTGATGTCTAGGCTGGTGGTGGGGGGGGGGAAGAGGGGGGGGGGGAGTATACTGCCTCACCTCCCCTGTTGTGGCAGTATACCGTTTAACCAGCTAGTACAGCAGGGGTTACTGTCCTCCTCTCGCAGACAGATGCTTTTATAATCAAACAGATATAACCACCAGGATTTATCTAAAACCTCCAAGATTTATCTAAATCTTCCAAGATATATCTAAAACCTCAAGATATATCTAAATATTCCAAGATATATCAAAACCTCCAAGATATATCTAAAACCTCCAAGATTTATCTAGAACCTCCAAGATTTATCTAGAACCTCCAAGATTTATCTAAAACCTCCAAGATTTATCTAAAACCTCCAAGACTTATCTAAAACCTCCAAGATTTATCTAAAACCTCCAAGATGTATCTAAATCCTCCAAGATTGCTCTAACCCTCCAGGATGTATCTAAGCCAGAGTGATCAAGGGCATAATCTGCAAGGTAGTTAGATTTTGCTTAATTGCGACTGGCCATGTTTCTGGCCGCAGAGACGCAGAGTGCACCTGTACCTTGTGCACGCCTCTTGCACGGCTCGTCCGGTCTGTACGGTGTACTCACCTATTTGTGCTTGCGGGGGTTGAGCTCTGGCTCTTTGGTCCCGCCTCTCAACTGTCAGTCAACAGGTGTACAGATTCCTGAGC
This sequence comes from Procambarus virginalis, assembly GCA_020271785.1. Lineage (NCBI taxonomy): Eukaryota > Metazoa > Arthropoda > Malacostraca > Decapoda > Cambaridae > Procambarus > Procambarus virginalis. The sequence continues at coordinate 19,026 of WNGS01158243.1, forward strand.
CTACTGGGCTCTATCATATCTACACTTGAAACTGTGTATGGAGTCAGCCTCCACCACATCACTTCCTAGTGCATTCCATTTGTTAACTACTCTGACACTAAAAAAAATTATTTTTAATATCTCTTTGGCTCATTTGGGTACTCAATTTCCACCTGTGTCCCCTAGTGCGTGTGTCCATTGTGTTCAATAGTCTGTCTTTATCTACCCTGTCAATTCCTCTGAAAATCTTGTACGTGGTGATCATGTCCCCCCCCCTAGCTCTTCTGTCTTCTAGCGACGTGAGGTTTAATTCCCGTAGTCTCTCCTCGTAGCTCATACCCCTCAGCTCGGGTACTAGTCTGGTGGCAAACCTTTGAACCTTTTCCAGTTTTCCAGTTTCACAACCTTTTTCCAGTACGTGCGCGTCACGGCTGGTTGTGAACGTGTTGTGTGTGTGTCTGTGGTTGTGCTCAGTGAAGAGCCTTCCTTAGTATCGAGGGCTCAAACACACACAGGGACCTGGTAGCCTGGTGGATAACGCGCAGGACTCGTAAATCTGTGGCGCGGGTTCGATTCCCGCACGAGGCAGAAACAAATGGCTAAAGTTTCTTTCACCCTGAATGCCCCCTGTTACCTAGCAGTAAATAGGTACCTGGGAGTTAGGCAGCTGTCACGGGCTGCTTCCTGGTGTGTGTGGTGTGGAGAAAAATATAAAGTAGTTAGTAAACAGTTGATTGACAGTTGAGAGGCGTGCCGAAAGAGCAAAGCTCAACCCCCGCAAACACAACTAGGTGAATACACCGAAACTACGACGTTGGTATAACGTTCAAGCAAGTTTTAACACCACCTAACCAGTTATAACAACCAATATAGCAAGTTGTAACAAGGTTCTAATACGTCATAAACACGTTAAGCCAAGATGTAACAACTTTATTACATGTTGTAACAAGCGGAAAACAGAGACAGTTACGGTTTTGTGTTTCCAGAGACGAGGATGGTTAGTGAGGGAACTGTGACCCAACCACCGTGTAACGTCAGCTACACCAGAAACGACAATAGACCTACACATAACGACAATAGACCTACACGTAGCGACAATAGCCTGAGGTATTGAGGAAGTCGCTTTACCAGCAGACCAAACCGTGGTCACTCAGACCAGTTGGTCCTCCCATCCAGTTGGTGAAGGAGTTGTGTGTCGGGCAGAAGCCAGAGTATCCTCCCTCCCCCCCCCCCCTGGTACAGCCACGCTGGGAAGGCTCTACCATCCATCTATCCACAGAGGACTGGGTGGGACGCAGCGCCCCGAGACCGGTCCTGGGGACCACCCAAACTCGGTCCACGGCACGCAGACGCACGCAAAATAAGACCCAGACAGACACACACACACACACACACATGGCAAAGCAGCTAAGTAAAAGGGCATGGAGAAACTTTAGAAACAACAGAACACTAGAGAGCAGAGAAAGATACCAGAGCGCCAGGAATGAAAAAGTCAGGGTGAGAAGGGAGGTAGAGAGGCAATATGAAAATGACATAGCGAGCAAGGCAAAGACTCAACCCAAACTGCTGCATAGTCACATCAGGAGGAAAACAACAGTGAAGAAACAGGTAATGAAACCGAGGATAGGGGCAGAAAGATTCACTACAAACGACAAGGAAGTGTGCGAGGAACTCAATAAGATATTCCAGGAGGTCTTCACTTCAGAGCAAGGAGAAGTCACAGAGATAAGAGAGGGAACACCAACCCAGACACCACTAGAGGAGTTTGTGATTACCAGTGGGGAGGTGAGGAAGCATCTGCCAGATTTGGACGTGACAAAGGCTATAGGCTCGGATGGAATCTCACCATGGATCCTTAAAGAAGGAGCAGAAGCTCTGTGCCTACCACTCTCCATAGTGTACTAGTCACTGGTAACAGGCGAACTGCCAAAAATTTGGAAGACGGCCAATGTAGTCCCAATATACAAGAAGGGTGATAGGCAGGAGGCACTGAACTACAGGCCAGTGTCCCTAACTTGCATTCCATGCAAGATTATGGAAAAAATTGTGCGAAAAAAGCTAGTGGAACATCTGGAGCAAAAGAACTTTGTAACACAACATCAACATGGGTTCAGAGATGGCAAATCATGTATAACAGGATTAATTGAGTTCTATGACCAGGCAACAAAAATCAGGCAAGAGAGAGAGGGCTGGGCAGACTGCATATTTCTGGACTGCCAGAAAGCTTTTGACACAAGTACCACATAAGAGACTAGTGCACAAACTGGAGAGATGCAGGCAGGAGTGAAAGGGAAGGTACTCCACTGGATAAGAGAGTACCTAAGAACTACACAGTGGTATATAAGCTGAGATGGCTCGGTGCCCCGGTGAAGGAGGCTCATGAGGGTGAGGGCAGCATGTTACCACTACCTCCGAGAATGAACATCACCCTTGACCTGTTACCGAGGTTGCCTAATACCCAGGTATCCGTCCGGAGTGAGGCGAGGGCAGGACTTGAGCGTGTAGAGAGCACTGCTCCTTGTGTAGTGAACACCCCTGGTTCAGGCTCGACTCCAGCGAATTGTCCTGGCTGGTTGATTGTCCCTGGCTGGTTGATTGTCTTGGCTGGTTGATTGTCCTGGCTGGGTTGATTGTCTTGGCTGGTTGATTGTCTGGCTGGTTGATTGTCTGGGCTGGTTGATTGTCTGGCTGGTAGATTGTCCTGGCTGGTTGATTGTCCTGGCTGGTTGATTGTCCTGGCTGGTTGATTGTCCTGGCTGGTTGATTGTCCTGGCTGGTTGATTGTCCTGGCTGGTTGATTGTCTGGCTGGTTGATTGTCCTGGCTGGTGATTGTCCTGGCTGGTTGATTGTCCTGGCTGGTTGATTGTCCTGGCTTGTTGATTGTCCTGGCTGGTTGATTGTATAGAGGAAGCTCCGGTTGTCTGTTGGTCTAGTTGTGTGGTTGCCCTCCCCACCAACACTGTGTTGAGTGTAAGTCTTTGGCAACCCAGACCATCGTAGGCCAACCCCTCTCTAGCCTAGACCAATATAACCTGGACGAGAAAGAGAGAGAGAGAGAGAGAGAGAGAGAAGGGAGAGAGAGAGAGAGAGAGAGAGAGAGAGAGAGAGAGAGAGAGAGAGAGAGAGAGAGAGACTGACTCAGGAAACTGGACGAAGGAGAGACAAATAAAATAATTACTGCTAAAGGATATAGACCCGACTAAATGGTCAAAGCATGCTGGCCC
>WNGS01158243.1:24802-37302 GCA_020271785.1 Procambarus virginalis
GAGCCACACTGTATCTCCATGAGAGAACAATATAGCTCCTGCAATCACACTGTATCACCTAGAGGCAACACTGTATCTCCTGGAGCCACCAGTGTCTCCGGGAGCCAACACTGCATATTCTGGAGCCAACACTGTATCTCCTGGAGCAACATTTTATCTCCAGGAGCCAACACTGTATCTCCTTGAGCCAACATTATATCTCCAGGAGTAACCACTTTATCTCCTGGAGCCAACACTGTATCTCATGGAGCCAACACTGTATCTCCTGGAGCCAACACTGTATCTCCTGGAACCATCACTGTATCTCCTGGAGCTACTTCAGTATCTCCTAGAGCCAACACTGCATTTCCTGGAGATAACACAGTATCACCTGGAGCAACACTGTATCTCCAGCAGCCAACACTGTATCTCCTGGAGCCAACATTGCATCTTCTGGAGCCAACACTGTATCTCCTGGAGCAACATTGTATCTCCAGGAGTCAACACTGTATCTCTTTAGGAGTCACACTTTATCTCCTGGAGCCAACACTGTATCTCCAGGAACCATCACTGTATCTCCTGGAGTCACTTCAGTATCTCCTAGAGCCAACACTGCATTTCCTGGAGATAACACAGTATCTCCTGGAGCAACACTGTATCTCCAGGAGCCAACACTGTATCTCCTGGAGCCAACATTGCATCTTCTGGAGCCAACACTGTATCTCCTGGAGCAACATTGTATCTCCAGGAGCCAACACTGTATCTCTTTAGGAGTCAACACTTTATCTCCTGGAGCCAACACTGTATCTCCTGGAGCCACCACAGTATCTCCTGGAGTCAACACTGCATCTCTCCTGAGCCAACACTGATCTCCTGGAGCAACAATGTATCTCCAGGAGCAAACACTGTATATCCTGGAGCCAACACTGTATCTCCAGGAGAAAACACTTTATCTCCTGGAGCCAACACTGTATCTCATGGAGCCACCACAGTATCTCCTAGAGCCAACACTGCATCTCCAGGAGCCAACACTTATTCTCTAGGAGCCAACACTGTATCTCCAGGAGCCACACTGTATCTCCAGGAGCCAGCTCTTATCTATTGGAGCTAACTCAGTATCTCCAGAAGCAACACTGTATCTCCTATAGCCAACATTGTATCTCCTAGAGCCAACACTGTATCTCCAGGAACAATTCTATATCCTGGAGCCACCACTGTATCTCCAGGAGCCAATACTTTATCTCCTAGAGCGAACACTGTATCTCCAGGAGCCAACCTGTATCTCCAGGAACCAACACTGTATCTTTAGGAGCCAACACTGTATCTCCCTGAGAGAACAATATAGCTCCTGCAATCAACACTGTATCACCTAGAGGTAACACTGTATCTCCTGGAGCACCACAGTGTCTCCGGAGCCAACACTGCATATTCTGGAGCCAACACTGTATCTCCTGGAGCAACATTTTATCTCCAGGAGCCAACACTGTATCTCCTTGAGCCAACATTATATCTCCAGGAGTAACCACTTTATCTCCTGGAGCCAACACTGTATCTCCTGGAGCAAACAATGTATCTCAAAGAGCCAACACGTTAACATCAGCGGCATATGCCAGGTTGCTAACATAACACAAATCTTGTGGATTGTTCATTGGCTAACATAAGAACGGCCTTTAGAAACTTGGTAAGGAATCTTTCAGAACATTATATACCACACATATGTTGATTGGTCTGACCACATATGTCAGACCAATCCTGGAGTATGCAGCCCCAGCATGGAGTCCATATCTAGTCAAGCATAAGACTAAACTGGAAAAGGTCGAAAGGTTTGCCACCAGACTAGTACCCGAGCTGAGAGGTATGAGCTACGAGGAGAGACTACGGGAATTAAACCTCACTTCGTTGGAAGACAGAAGAGTTAGGGGGGACATGATCACCACATTCAAGATTCTCAAGGGAACCGATAAGGGTAGATAAAGACGGGCTATTTAACACAAGGGCCACACTCACAGGGGGACACAGGTGGAAACTGAGTGCCCAAATGGGCCACAGAGATATTAGAAAGAACTTTTTTAGTGTCAGAGTGCTTGACAAATGAAATGCATTAGGCAGTGATGTGGTGGAGGCTGACTCCATACACAGTTTCAAGTGTAGGTATGATAGAGCCCAATAGGCTTAGGAGCCTGTACACCTGTTGATTGACGGTTGAGATTCGGGACCAAAGAATCAGAGCTCAACCCCGCAAGCACAATTAGGTGAGTACAATTAGGTGAGTACACACACACACACACACACACACACACACACACACACACACACACACACACACACACACACACACACACACACACACACACACAACACAATTTGTGTTGAGAGGGAGAAACTCGGACCAATCCTGTTTCTGATATACGTAAATGATCTCCTAGAGGGTATAGACTCATTCCTCTCAATGTTTGCTGACGACGCCAAAATTATGAGAAGGATTAAGACAGAGGAGGACTGCTTGAGGCTTCAAGAAAATCTGGACAAACTGAAGGAATGGTCGAACAAATGGTTGCTAGAGTTTAACCCATGCAAATGTAATGTAATAAAGATAGCTATAGGGAGCAGGAGGCCAGATACAAGGTATCATTTGGGAGATGAAATCCTTCAAGAATCAGAGAGAGAGAAAAACTTGGGGGTTGATATCACGCCACACCTGTCCCCTGAAGCCCATATCAAGAGGATAACATCAGCGGCATATACCAAGTAGGCAGACATAAGAACGGCCTTTAGAAACTTGTGTAAGGAATCATTCATAACTTTGGTTACCACATATGTCAGACGAACCCTGGAGTATGCAGCTCCAACATATAGTCATATCTAGTCAAGCATAAGACTAAACTGCAAATGGTTCAAAGGTTTGCTACCAGACTAGTACCCGAGCTGAGAGGTATGAGCTACGAGACTATGGGAAATGAACCTCACGTTGCTGGAAGACAGAGTAGTTAGAGGGAACATGATCACCACATACAAGATTCTTAAAGGAATTGATAGGAGGTAGATAAAAACAGACTATTTAACTCAAGGGGCACACGCACTAAGGGGCACAGATGGAAATTGAGTGCCCAAATGAGCTAAAAAGACATTAGAAAATATTTTTTTAGTGTCAGAGTGGTTGACAAATGGAATGCATTAGGAAGTGATGTGGTAGAGGCTGACTCCATACACAGTTTCAAGTGTAGATATGATAGAGCCCAATAGGCTCAGGAACCTGTACACCTGTTGATTGACGGTTGAGAGGCGGGACCAAAGACCCAAAGCTCAACCCCCGCAAGCACAACTAGGAGAGTATACACACACACACACACACACACACACACACACACACACACACACACACACACACACACACACACACACACACACAGTGTGGAGTCGTGGCCGAATGGACAACACGCTGGATACATGATCTTGTGGTCCCGGGTTCGATCCCGGGCGCCGGGGAGAAACGATGGGCAGAGTTTCTTTCACCCTATGCCCCTGTTACCTAGCAGTAAATAGGTATCTGGGAGTTAGTCAGCTGTCACGGGCTGCTTCCTGGGGTGGGGGGGGGGGTGGAGTGAGGTGTGAAAAATAGTAGTAGTAGTAGAAACAGTTGACTGACAGTTGAGAGGCGGGCCGAAAGAGCAGAGCTCAACCCCCGCAAGCACAACTAGATGAATACACACACACACATCTGTAGATGTGACAGCAGAGGAGGTAATGAAATAGTTGACAACACTGGATGCAACTAAAGCGGTTGGGCCAGACAAAGTATCACCGTGGATACTAAAAGAAGCAACGCAGGCCCTCAGCGTGCCTCTGGCAATGATCTTTAATGAGTCACTTATGTCGGGAGAATTGCCCAATTGCTGGAAGAAGGCAAATGTCGTACCGATCTTCAAGAAAGGCGATAGGGAGGAGGCACTTAACTATAGACCTGTATCACTGACAAGCATCCCCTGTAAAATACTGGGAAAAATAATTAGGCTACGACTGGTTGCACAACTGGAGAACGTTAGGTTTGTGAACAAACAACAACATGGGTTCTGGAAAGGGAAATCTTGCCTAACAAACCTTTTGGAATTCTATGATAAAATAACGAGGATAAGACAGGACAGAGATGGTTGGGCAGACTGCATATTTCTGGACTGCCAAAAAGCCTTTGATATACTGCACATGAGACTGCTGTTCAAACTTGAGAGGCAGGAGGGAGTGAGCGGAAAGGCCCTAGCATGGGGTAAGGAACTACCTAATAGGAAGAAGCCAGATGGTTACGGTAAGGGGCGAGAAGTCGGACTGGCGAACAGTAACGAGTGGAGTACCTCAAGGATTGGTGCTGGGACCAATTCTATTTTTAATATACGTTAACGACATGTTTACAGGCGTAGAGTCCTACATGTCGATGTTCGTGGATGACCCAAACTTGACGAGAAGAGGTGTGACAGATGAGTATTATAGGATCCTCCAAGAGGACTTGAACAGGTTGCAGAGATGGTCAGAGAAATGGCTACTGGAGTTCAACACGAGCAAATGTAAAGTTATATAAATAGGACTAGGTGATAGGAGACCAAAGGGACAGTACACAATGAAGGGGAACAGCCTACCTGTGACGACGCGAGAAAGAGACCTGGGAGTGGACGTAACACCTAATCTAACTCCTGAGGCACATAGCAGTAGTAGTAGGCATCCTTCAGTCTAAAGACTATGGAGTTGCGCCCTGACAGGGCGCAAAGCCTCGGTAGGTAGATATGGAGGAGAAGCTGTTACCCATGCAGCAGGTCCCCCATCTCCACGTTGGTGAAATTATCCAATAGAAAGGCAAATGCCAATACACATGGTTCCAGCACCGTCGCAGGAGCTGCCAGAACGAGGTCGACGTCAACAACGAACTGCCTTAGGGGCTCCAACTCCGGATTTTTCCTCGAGGTTGACTCCTGAAGCCTTTCCCAAAAAAGGGGTATGGCCGCAAGGCAGCGGAGGTTTAAAATCAGGGTTTTCCTTCCCCTAGATGGGCTGCCTTCCCAGGCTATCAAGTCCCATCTACCCGGAGCAGCTGGTTTTAAGGCGCCAGAGGCACGCCCTCGCCCCTTCTCCTGTCGGTAAAAGCAGTTCCGCCGGACTTAAAGACTAAGCCACCCGTGCAGGCCAGGAGTTGGACCTGAGGCAAATATAAATAGGATAACGACAGCAGCGTACTCTACACTGGCAAAAGTTAGAACATCATTCAGAAACTTAAGTAAGGAGGCATTTAGGGCGCTTTACACTGCCTACATGAGACCAGTCTTAGAGTATGCCGCGCCATCATGGAGTCCCCATCTGACGAAACACATAAGGAAACTGGAAAAGGTTCCGAAGTTTGCAACGAGACTCGTCCCAGCGTTGCGAGGGATGGGATATGAAGAGCGCATGAAGGAACTGGACCTTACGACACTAGAAAAAAGAAGGGAGAGAGGGGATAAGATAGGAACGTATAAAATACTCAGAGGGATTGACAGAGTGGACATAGACGAAATGTTCACACGGAATAGTAACAGAACGAGGGGACATGGGTGGAAGTTGGAAACTCAGATGAGTCACAGAGATGTTAGGAAGTTTTCTTTTAGCGTGAGAGTAGTGGGAAAATGGAATGCACTTAAGGAACAGGTTGTGGAAGCAAACTCTATTCATAATTTTAAAACTAGATATGATAGGGAAATGGGACAGGAGTCATTGCTGTAAACAACCGATGTTCCAAAGGCGGGATCTAAGAGTCAATGCTCGATCCTGCAGGCACAAATAGGTGAGTACAAATAAGTGAGTACACATCTTCGTCGGTAATTGATCAGCTCGTCCTCCTAAGATTTCCCAACGTCAAGAAAATGTCGTACTGAAATCCGTTGTCCTAACCTACCAGAGGACCCAAAACAGAAAACGGGCCAGTATGTCAACTTGACGAGCCGCTACCATTTTCTAGCACGACAATTTTTTGGCCTTGGGTAGACAATACGTCAAAATGCGACGTTCTATTATGAGATCTGGTTGAATTGATTCTTTCGTGCACTTATTCCAAATAACATATACATCTGTACCTACACTTAAAGGCAGAGATCAGATTGTTGCTCTGCATAAGGCCTACAGACCTCTGGAGAGTTGTTAAGGCCTATCAACAACCAGGGAGGGGGTGTTAAGGCCGTGGAATTAGCTTATCGCCACTTGTCAGTATATACCTTTATCCTGAACGCTTCACAACTCAAGTTATCTCTCAGTGTGTATAGCCCTCCGAGAAGCGGGCTCCCCCCCCCTCTGGGTATACACCCCCCCCCCTCTGGGTATACACATCTTGTATGCTGACGATACTAATGTATTCTCCTGTACCAAGAACCGACGGTACTCGAAGGAGACAAATAATACCATTCTCGCTGTAAGTACCAATTAATTATTAATATCTTTATTGACAAATTATACAATTTTGTCTAACCTGAGTAATTCAAGTAGGTCTTGTGACAGTGAGGTGTTGTTCGTATTCACTGTCACACAGAACAGTGAAAGTGTTCCTGGTATTCACGTTCCATAGGATCATACACACGACAACAGGCCTAAGTTGTAGACTGAAACACATACATATGTATACATACATACAACACATACAGAAGAGGCTTTTTCACCCATAAGGTTATATACCCGAGGAACCGCCTACCTGCCGAAGCCGTGAACGCCAAAACTCTGCTGGGTATTAAAATACAGCTGGAAAAGATCATTGGAACAAACTGGGGGGGGGGGAGGACCTTTGACAAACCGCCGGCTTCCTGTCCTCATCTAGGCCACTAATATTAGTGGCCCTCAGGTAAGTTCGTGTAAAATATTTCCTGTAAATTCGTATAAAATATATTCAAAATTCAGTTTGTCAATGTGTAAATGTCTCTGTCTCGTCCTGTTCACTGTCCCACACGGCATTGACGGATTCGTGAGATATGCAGCTTACAAAAACAATAATATATATAAAAAAATTATCGTTATTCGAACCCTACTAGGAGTACCCACTGTCAGGCTTCGTACCAGCAGTACCAGTGACATTCGTATCTCAATCTTATTGAGGCATTTGTCAAATAATCTTGAAAAAAATATCTTATTTTGAATTATTATAAACAAATCCACCGACGCAAACAACGCGAGTAACGTAACTCGACAAATATGTAGACAAAAACACGTCAACTAAAAGTTGCTTAAAATACAACACCACAATACAGTAAGGAGTACGGAACGGACAAGTTACTCCCCACAAACACTGTGTTACATAACGCGGACATACAGGTGTATCGAGTGTAAGTTCGCCACAATCATGCTATTGTCAAAACCGCTTTTGCAGACACCGTAACAAGGCGGAGGGCAACCCGTCCTCGACTCAAGTCCATTACATTCAGCGGTCGACGCCACAGACGCATTCATAAATTTTAACATGTTGTTCATTCAGAACGGAAATTTTTTCAAATATAAATTAATATTATAATATATTAGCATATTGTGCATATATAGGCATAGGTTAGGTTAGGGGTTTAGGTTCTGTTGGAGATTATTTGTATTTGTAGTACGTGGGTGAAGCATTTACAGCGTTGTGGTTCGAGCAAACATTTTTTCAGTGAAGCACTTGTTCCGGAAGTGTTCGAACGTCATCAGTTGTGAGTCAACCCATCCTCGACTCAAGTCCATTACATTCAGCGGTCAACCCCACAGACGCATTCATAAATTTTAACATGCTGTTAATTCAAACGGGAATTTTCTCAAGTATAAATTAATATTATAATATATTAGCATATTGTGCATAAATAGGCATAGGTTAGGTTAGGTCAGGTGTTTAGGTTCTGCTGGCGATTATTTGTATTTGTAGTACGTGGATGAAGCATTTACAGCGTTGTGGTTCGAACAAAATTCGTCAGTGAAGCACTTGTTCCGGATATGTTCGAACGTCAGCAGTTGTGAGTTGTGTGTAAACCGCTTTTCATTCATAAACAGGGGGTTTGGCGGGTGCATGGAATCACTTTTGGATCTTTGTTTGGAGGACGGGCTGTGTGAGTCGTGTGTAAACTGTTTTTCATTAATAAACACCAGGGGGGTTGGCGGGTGGATGGAATCACTTTTGGGTCTTTGTTAGGAGGACGGGCTGTGTGAGGACAGTTGGCGGGAAGTGATCCTCGCCACTGGCCACTAGCTGTCCAGTGGTTCGAGGCGATGTTTACCAAGGTCATCGAGCAGCCCGTCCTCCAAACAAAGATCCAAAAGTGATTCCATGCACCCGCCAAACCCCCTATTTATGAATGAAAAGCGGTTTACACACGACTCACAACTACTGACGTTCGAACATTTCCGGAACAAGTGCTTCACTGAGAATATTGTTCGAACCATAACGCTGTAAATGCTTCACCCACGTACTACAAATACAAATAATCGCCAGGCAGAACCTAAACACCTGATCTAACCTAACCTATGCCTATTTATACACAATATGCTAAATATTATAATATAATTTATACTTGAGAAAATTCCCGTTTTGAATGAACAGCATGTTAAAATTTTGAATGCGTCTGTGGGGTTTGACCGCTGAATGTATGGACTTGAGTCGAGGATGGGTTGCATCGAGGCTCTGCCAGTCTCGTCTCGCGGCCCATACAACANGGGGGATGCTGGTGGTGGTGGGGGATGCTGGTGGTGGTGGGCGATGCTGGTGGTGGTGGGGATGCTGGTGGTGGGGATGCTGGTGGTGGTGGGGATGCTGGTGGTGGTGGGGACGCTGGTGGTGGTGATGCTGGTGGTGGGGATGCTGGTGGTGGTGGTGATGCTGGTGGTGGTGGGGATGCTGGTGGTGGGGATGCTGGTGGTGGTGGGGATGCTGCTGGTGGTGGGGAGGCAGCCACCTGCACCACCACTCAGCATCTCCCTCTCTCCGTCTCCACTCTGAACCAAGAGTAGTGGATTAGAGTGACTCAACGCGTCCAAGGCGTCCCACTAACCTGAGGAGCCCATATTCATTAGTCCCTAAAATGCATCAGTACTAAAGGGTTTTTTGTCCCTAAAATGCGTCAGTACTAAAGGGGTTTTAGTCCCTAAATGCGTCAGTACTAAAGGAGTTTTAGTCCCTAAATGCGTCAGTACTAAAGGGGTTTTAGTCCCTAAATGCGTCAGTACTAAAGGAAGTTTTAGTCCCTAAATGCGTCAGTAATGTTTTTTTTTCACTTCCCTAAAACACTGCAATTTTACGCTGAGGTCATTTGCGGCGAAAATTATGTGTGCTCAGTCCGAGGACGACCTGGTCGACTGTCCACGTATTACTCCAGTGTGTTGCTCGAGGACTGCGTATTACTTATTACTAAATAGTGTATTACTAACGTATTACTCGACGAATTAATGTATTATGTTAATGAATTAGAAGGAAGAGTGATAATAATCAAATACAACAATTATTATTATTATTATTATTATTATTATTATTATTATTATTATTATTATTGTTGTATTTAATAATTATCACTTTTTCTTCTGCTGGGTCTTGAAGGAGGCCGGCCTCGGGTGAAAGAGAGCTGTGAGGATCACTGTCAGGAACCCGTAGGTGCGGGACCGAGACGTCCACCTCCTGGGGCTCGTGCGGCCCCCAGGCTCTGCTTCAGGAGGCTGGGGTTGTTCATACCCTTGATGGGGCGGTTCTTCTCCGGCCCCGTCCACGGCGGTCTCCGGGGTTGGAGTCCCTGTGCCTTCTTTCACCAACTTCGAGGTCAACTCCGGAACTCACAGTTCCTACGACGGCGCTGGAACCTGTCGTATTGGCGTTTGCTTTTCTATTGGAGACTTTCGGCGCCGTGGGAGAGAGGGGGGCGAGGACCTGCTGCATGGGTAACAGCTTCTCATCCGTATCAACCTACCACTGACTTTGCGCCCTGGAGAGGCCACTCCAGACCGACAACAAGAGCGCAACTCCTTAGTCTCCTGAGACTGATGGATGCCTACTACCACTACTTCTTAAGTGTATTACTTAACGTATTACATAAGTGTATTACTTAACGTATTACCTAACTGTATTACTTAACGTATTACATAAGTGTATTACTCCAACACCACATTAACTCCCCAGTATACACCCCAGCATATCCATCACTGCCATCACCACAACCATAGTAAAATCTACACGCCACACCCTTGTTTTTTTGTGATGCAACAAACTTACATAAATAGAACATAAAATCTAAAGCACCGAAGCGCCTCATTGTTCTGTATAAACAATACAGAACAAAGAATCCATGGGAATACCCACAAATACAGTACATAACAAAAGCAAAATCGCACCACCCAGACAGGGCGTGCCAAACAAAACATATAACCAAAGCAAAGAATACAAACATTTCAACACAGAACAAACACAGGGACAATGAGGAACGTAAACAGAACACAACAAGGCATATATAACAGAAAAATGGCACCGAAGCACCAAATTACACAGAGACAAAAAGTCCACCAAAAAACAAAGAACAAACACCACTCCTGGCGACGAGGCCATTAATCCTCATACTTGTCAGGAAACAACATGAGGATACTTGTCCATGCACGCCTCCCAAAGCGCCCACTCCTCCGCGGAAGCTCCCCCAGCAAACGTAGAACAGGATCGACGCATGAAAACCGGAACATCCTGGACACCCTCACAGAAGACGTCATCACAGGAGGCTGGCGCTCGGAGGACGGTAGCCAGAAGACACGAGCACAGGGAACCCCTCACAGGGGCCGGCCGCACAGGAGATACGGGCAACTGTATAGGGGCCGAGTGCACACCGGACTGCAGGTTAGAGGACAAGGGCACAGAGCTCACGCGGCAGCATCCTTCTTCAAGACGAGGACCAAGTCACGAGTCACACTAACGCTGACATCAGGGAGCACAACTCCCCCCACGCTGGCGAACCGGAACACGTGGGCATGGGCGAGGGCACAGGAGCAGGACCCGAGGCGCGCCAAAAGCCCCCCACCCCACAACAGGGGCACCAGCCACCATCCCAGTCCCACCCTAAGCCGGGTCCGAACCATCCCCCGGGCACACCACAATCGCCATTAGCCGGAGAGGAGCCCTTGGAGTCCTCATAATCCTTCACGTCGGTCAATGCTACTCCACGAAGCAGAGACAAACTCGAAGCCCGCCTGCGACCGCTTGGACACTGGTTGCAGGTCATCAGAGCTTTCCAGCACCCAGCAGGACCTTCGGGCGGGCACGCAGCACCACGTATCGCACGATCCCGTAACACCGCAGCCTTAACATCCGAGGGAATCACACCACATACCACATTTGACCGCTCCACGTGCACATCCACAAGGACACTCTCCGAAGACTCCTTAACCGAAGACGGGGACGGTAGAGGCAGGGAGGCAGGCAGCGGGGATGGGGCTGCACAAACCACGACCTCGACTACCCACACCTCCATCCTGGAGGGTGACAGAACCCGGCGCCACCACCGTGTCACCAGACGGCCAAGAAGCACCACACACATCAGCACAAAGAAAGGGTCCGGGACCACCAATGGGTAAAATCCTCCTCCCGGAAAAGGTTCACAGGGCGAACGCTGCGCTCATCACAACCCGCAGCCTGGTGACCTAATAGGCCGCACCGGAAACAAGTCCGGAGTTGGCCCGTGTAGAGCACACGGACAGTAAAACCCAACAGCATAACCGACGACGGCACACGGGCCGTGAGACGCATGGCCAACGTGCGGGTACCACTCGGCACACCTTGCCTTCTACCAGAAGAAATGACGTTCCGACGGACACTCAGCATCCGACCATACCTGGAAAAATGGCGAGGCTGGAGATCGTCGGGAACTCAAAAGGCGCCCCATGCACCGCAACGTTGGTAGTCTCACCACAACGATCGGACATCATCGCGCCTCCGCCACCATCAGGAAGCTGAAAAGAGCACCCATCATAGTTCTCCACATTATCCCAGTACACCACCGCCGAGCCAAAATTCACCACAGCCCTGCGCCCAGCAATCAGCTGCACTCCACTGACCTCCGCCACAGGAACACGCAGCAAGTTCAACACAGTCACTTCTACAGCGGGTAAGAAGCCAGGACGGAGAACTCCAGTTTAATCGTCTCCCTCCGTCTCACAGGGGGCAAGAGCATCGCCATCCCTCCAGCCGGCACGGCCCCAAGGCCTCGCGCACAAACATGAACAGTCACAGGCCGGCAAACCGGAGCGCCCAACGACACGTCCACCACCACCAGAGGCCAGGCGAGGAGTCTCCAACACTCCTGTGATCGTCCACCACCACCAGAGGCCAGGCGAGGAGTCTCCAACACCCCTGTGATCGTCCACCACCACCAGAGGCCAGGCGAGGAGTCTCCAACACCCCTGTGATCGTCCACCACCACCAGAGGCCAGGCGAGGAGTCTCCAACACCCCTGTGATCGTCCACCACCACCAGAGGCCAGGCGAGGAGTCTCCAACACTCCTGTGGTCGTCCACCACCACCAGAGGCCAGGCGAGGA
>WNGS01158243.1:42302-50332 GCA_020271785.1 Procambarus virginalis
TATATATATATATGCATAGTGATTATGACCAAAACAACTGTTGTTGATGGCTAACACGCTGCCCTCTAGCGGCCGTCACCCGCCTCACACAGAGCGACTGTTCTCACCATCTGTCGTACGTCAAAATGTAAACGGTTTTGCGTAACCACGAGCCCAGGAACTGGACAATACTGCCGTCCCTCTCCTGGAACTTTGTCATTACACCCGGGTACGTCAACACGGCGGTGTAATTCATTACACTAAAGCATCGGAATTTTGACGCAGTGGTCGATGGCATCAATATTGCAGTGCACTGTGTGAGGTTGCAGGAGCCAGCTAGAGAGAGGGGGGGTGAGGTTGCAGGAGCCAGCTAGGGAGAGGGGGGGGTGAGGTTGCAGGAGCCAGCTAGGGGGGGGGGTAGAGGAGGAGGGGTGAGTGGGTGAGGATACATCGTCCCGTCCTCTCCCGTTCGATTCCCGGCACCGATAACCGGTTTTTGGCGACTCGAGCAAGGAGGAGTCTGGTGCTAAACGGTCCCATATAATGTTCAGGAGAACGGTCCCATATAATGTTCAGGAGAACGGTCCCATATAATGTTCAAGAGAACGGTCCCATATAATATTCAAGAGAACGGTCCCATATAATATTCAAGAGAACGGTCCCATATAATATTCAAGAGAACGGTCCCATATAATATTCAAGAGAACGGTCCCATATAATGCGTTGGTAAAACCCGTTATGCCATGAGGGAAGGAGAGTATATGTAACCATCAACGTGGTAATTACCGCGCGATATATTTCACTGTGAAGACCCATATATCCGTCCCGTGGGGGGGGGGGGGANGCGGTGATTGGGTGAGTGTATTCATCACTCTAGTATCTGTGGGTGAGTGTATTCATCACTCTAGTATCTGTGGGTGAGTGTATTCATCACTCTGGAATCTGGGGGTGAGTGTATTCATCACTCTGGAATCTGGGGGTGAGTGTATTCATCACTCAAGTATCTGTGGGTGAGTGTATTCATCACTCAAGTATCTGTGGTGAGTGTATTCATCACTCTAGTATCTGTGGTGAGTGTATTCATCACTCTGGAATCTGGGGGGGAGTGTATTCATCACTCTGGAATCTGGGGGTGAGTGTATTCATCACTCTGGAATCTGGGGGGTAGCGTACCAATTTCTGTGGTCTCTGGGGGTGAATACTCTAGGGTAAGTAATAGAGGGTAAGGAGAGGGTAAAGGAAGTAAAGGAGCCGGTCGCCGAGCGGACAGCACGCTGGACTTGTGATCGTGTGGTCCGGGTTCGATCCCGGGCGCCGGCGAGAAGAATGGGCAGAGTTTCTTTCACCTATGCCCCTGTTACCTAACAGTATAATACGTACCTGGGTGTTAGTCAGCTTCACGGCTGCTTCCTGGGGGGTGGAGCCTGGTCGAGGACCGGGCCGCGGGGACACTAAAGCCCCGAAATCATCTCAAGATAACCTCAAGATAAGGTAAGGAAGGGTAAGGGGAGAGTAAAGAGAAGGTAAGGTGAATATAAGGGGAGGAAGGGGAGGGTTAAGGAGGGTTAAGGGAGGGTAAGGTTAGAGAGTTTCCGTGGCTTCCAATTGATTTTTACACTATGCTACCATCTCTTGTAAAATTGTCCGCCTTGTTTTATGAATTTTAAAGTCAAATTATTAAAATTTTTATGAAATTTGTATGTATATATATATATAAATATATATATATGTCGTACCTAGTAGCCAGAACGCACTTCTCAGCCTACAATGCAAGGCCCGATTGCCTAATAACCAAGTTTTCATGAATTAATTGTTTTTCGACTACCTAACCTACCTAACCTAACCTAACCTAACTTTTTCGGCTACCTAACCTAACCTAACCTATAAAGATAGTTAGGTTAGGTTAGTAGGGTTGGTTACGTTCGGTCATATAATTATGTTAATTTTAAATCCAATAAAAAAAATTGACCTCATACCTAATGAATGGGTAGCTTAATCATTTCATAAGAAAAAATTAGAGAAATATATTAATTCATGAAAACTTGGCTCATTAGGCAAATCGGGCCTTGCATAGTAGGCTGAGAAGTGCGTTCTGGCTACTAGGTACGACATATATATATATATATTATATATATATATATATATATATATATATATATATTATATATATATTATATATATATATATATATATATATATATATATATATATATAATATATATATATATATAGAATATGAAAACTCACACCCAAAGGTGACTCGACCCATACTCCCAGCAACGCAACTGGTAACTACAGGACGCCTTAATCCGCTTGACCATCACGACCAGACATAAGAAAGTGATAGCCGAGGCTATTTGAACCACTTCCCCGCCGCACCTGGATTTATCTTGGGCATAGCATTTTCAAATCCCTCATTTTTGGGGCAACACGTGAGGAACACAAATGCGAACAAGCCTGAATGGTCCCCAGGACTATATGCGAATGAAAACTCACACCCCAGAGGTGACTCGAACCCATACTCCCAGGAGCAACGCAACTGGTAACTACAGGACGCCTTAATCACTTGACCATCACAACCGGACATAAGAAGTGATAGCCTAAGCTATTTGAACCACTTCCCGCCGGCACCTGGATGGTTATCTTGGGCATATTAATAATTCTAGCACGAATTTTCTCAATATTCTTATGTTCTTTTCACTGTTAATGGTAACTGAAAAATCAATTCTCCAAATTCATTTTTATTTCTAATCTGACGCGACACTTGAACGCGTTTCGTAATAACTTGTTACATTTTCAAAGACTTTAGTTTACACACACACAACTATAGCCTGCAAACACTAAACAGAGTTCTACTACGCTATGATTTAAACAGCTTTCATTTTATACCGGCATTTTGGGTGAGGTGATATGTTACAACAGTTTTGGATGAGGTGAACAAAACTTTCAACACTAGACAGAACACGAAACAATGGGTATAATTGGGTAAATTAAAGGGAAGAATGGAAGTAACTGCAGAGGGCCTATTGGCCCATATTTCTTGATGCTTCAATATTGGTGCGGAGTCTTGAAGTGGGTAGAATATAGTTGTGCATTAATTGGCTGTTGATTGCTGGTGTTGACTTCTTAATGTGTAGTGCCTCGCAGATATCAAGCCGCCTGCTATCGCTGCATCTATCGATGATTTCCGTGTTTTTTGTTAAGACTTCTCTGGTGATGGTTTGGTTGTGGGAAGAGATTATATGTTCCTTAATGGAGCCCTGTTGCTTATGCATCGTTAATCGCCTGGAAAGAGATGTTGTTGTCTTGCCTATATACTGAGTTCTTTGGGGCTTACAGTCCCCAAGTGGGCATTTGAAGGCATATTCGACGTTGGTCTTTTTTAAAGCGTTCTGCTTTGTGTCTGGAGAGTTTCTCATGAGTAGGTTGACAGTTTTTTTGGTTTTATAGTAAATCGTTAGTTGTATCTTCTGATTTTTGTCTGTAGGGATAACGTTTCTATTAACAATATCTTTCAGGACCCTTTCCTCCGTTTTATGAGCTGTGGAGAAGAAGTTCCTGTAAAATAGTCTAATAAGGGTATAGGTGTTGTGTTAGTTGTCTCTTCAGAGGTTGCATGGCGTTTTACTTTCCTTCTTATGATGTCTTCAATGAAACCATTCTAGTCAACTAGAAAACTAGTCAACAACGGCTTCTCCAATGGTTTCGTTGAAGACATCATAAGAAGGAAGGTGAAACGCCATGCAACCTCTGAAGAGACAACCAACACAACACCTGTGCCCTCTATTAGACTATTTTACAGGAACTTCTTTTCCACAGCTCATAAAACGGAGGAAAGGGTCCTGAAAGATATTGTTAATAGAAATGTCTTGTGTGTCACAGTGTGACACACAACACCACTAGTGTGACACACAACACCACCAGTGTGACACACAACACCACCAGTGTGACACACAACACCACAGTGTGACACACAACACCACAGTGTGACACACAACACCACAGTGTGACACACAACACCACCAGTGTGACACACAACACACCAGTGTGACACACAACACCACAGTGTGACACACAACACCACAGTGTGACACACAACACACCAGTGTGACACACAACACCACAGTGTGACACACAACACCACAGTGTGACACACAACACCACAGTGTGACACACAACACCACTAGTGTGACACACAACACCACTAGTGTGACACACAACACCACAGTGTGACACACAACACCCCAGTGTGACACACAACACCACCAGTGTGACACACAACACCACCAGTGTGACACACAACACCACAGTGTGACACACAACACCACAGTGTGACACACAACACACCAGTGTGACACACAACACCACAGTGTGACACACAATACCACAGTGTGACACACAACACCACAGTGTGACACACAACACACCAGTGTGACACACAACACACCAGTGTGACACACAACACCACCAGTGTGACACACAACACCACCAGTGTGACACACAACACCACCAGTGTGACACACAACACCACAGTGTGACACACAATACCACAGTGTGACACACAACACCACAGTGTGACACACAACACCCCAGTGTGACACACAACACCCCAGTGTGACACACAACACACCAGTGTGACACACAACACCACCAGTGTGACACACAACACACCAGTGTGACACACAACACACCAGTGTGACACACAACACCACAGTGTGACACACAACTCCACCAGTGTGACACACAACACCACAGTGTGACACACAACACACCAGTGTGACACACAACACCACAGTGTGACACACAACACACCAGTGTGACACACCACACCACAGTGTGACACACAACACCACCAGTGTGACACACAACACCACAGTGTGACACACAACACCACCAGTGTGACACACAACACACCAGTGTGACACACAACACCACAGTGTGACACACAACACCACCAGTGTGACACACAACACCACAGTGTGACACACAACACCACAGTGTGACACACAACACCACAGTGTGACACACAACACACCAGTGTGACACACAACACCACAGTGTGACACACAACACCACCAGTGTGACACACAACACACCAGTGTGACACACAACACCACAGTGTGACACACAACACCACAGTGTGACACACAACACCACCAGTGTGACACACAACACCACAGTGTGACACACAACACCCCAGTGTGACACACAACACACCAGTGTGACACACAACACCACAGTGTGACACACAACACCACAGTGTGACACACAACACCACCAGTATGACACACAACACCACAGTGTGACACACAACACCCCAGTGTGACACACAACACACCAGTGTGACACACAACACCACCAGTGTGACACACAACACCCCAAGCCGACACAAATGGAACACGCTGAGTGTAAAACCCACAATTGGGACCTTCGGGAGCCTAACTTTGCAGAAGACGAGTCTGAAATTGACCAATTACGTTCTAAACCCGTTGAAAAACTCGTATGTAAGAGGCTGACTGAGTCGAGGTGTTGTGTTGCCCGACCGTCAACCTCACTCTCTAAAAACAAACGGAATTTAAAGTAAATTCCCACATCATTACCCTAATGAACGACATTTGAACAATTATATACATTTTGGGGACAGAATAACGAGATAGGGATTCCATATTTGGCAAAGTCAGACTTTGGTGTTTATATATTTCACGCCACTTGTCAGAAATAGATTTTATTTCACGCCACTTGTTAGAAATAGATTTTATTTCACGCCACTTGTTAGAAATAGATTTTATTTCACGCCACTTGTTAGAAATAGATTTTATTTCACGCCACTTGTCAGAAATAGATTTTATTTCACGCCACTTGTTAGAAATAGATTAACGACTCATGAAAAAAGGCTGACGACTTGTGCTTTCAGACTTTTCAGAGTCAGTAAGTTGACTGCCCCCGACCGTCTGCACCGAGGTTGTCATTTAGATCAGGAGATGACTCGTTAGTAACGACCATGTCCTTGACGACCCCGCTCACTGACTACTGACAGTGTTGCCACGACCCCGCTCACTGACTACTGACAGTGTTGCCACGACCCCGCTCACTGACTACTGACAGTGTTGCCACGACCCCGCTCACTGACTACTGACAGTGTTGCCACGACCCCGCTCACTGACTACTGACAGTGTTGCCACGACCCCGCTCACTGACTACTGACAGTGTTGCCACGACCCCGCTCACTGACTACTGACAGTGTTGCCACGACCCCGCTCACTGACTACTGACAGTGTTGCCACGACCCCGCTCACTGACTACTGACAGCGTTGCCACGACCCCGCTCACTGACTACTGACAGTGTTGCCACGACCCCGCTCACTGACTACTGACAGTGTTGCCACGACCCCGCTCACTGACTACTGACAGTGTTGCCACGACCCCGCTCACTGACTACTGACAGTGTTGCCACGACCCCGCTCACTGACTACTGACAGCGTTGCCACGACCCCGCTCACTGACTACTGACAGTGTTGCCACGACCACGCTCACTGACTACTGACAGCGTTGCCACGACCCCGCTCACTGACTACTGACAGCGTTGCCACGACCCCGCTCACTGACTACTGACAGCGTTGCCACGACCACGCTCACTGACTACTGACAGTGTTGCCACGACCCCGCTCACTGACTACTGACAGTGTTGCCACGACCCCGCTCACTGACTACTGACAGTGTTGCCACGACCCTGCTCACTGACTACTGACAGTGTTGCCACGACCCCGCTCACTGACTACTGACAGTGTTGCCACGACCCCGCTCACTGACTACTGACAGTGTTGCCACGACCACGCTCACTGACTACTGACAGTGTTGCCACGACCCCGCTCACTGACTACTGACAGTGTTGCCACGACCCCGCTCACTGACTGCTGACAGTGTTGCCACGACCACGCTCACTGACTACTGACAGTATTGCCACAACCACGCTCACTGACTACTGACAGCGTTGCCACGACCACGCTCACTGACTACTGACAGTGTTGCCACGACCCCGCTCACTGACTACTGACAGTGTTGCCACGACCACGCTCACTGACTACTGACAGTGTTGCCACGACCCCGCTCACTGACTACTGACAGTGTTGCCACGACCACGCTCACTGACTACTGACAGTGTTGCCACGACCACGCTCACTGACTACTGATTCTGAAGACAAGTGTGCTCCGAAGACACAGGAAGCCAGCTGTCAATATACCCGTGCTCGCAGACGCCTGTGGGGACCAGCCCGCAAGAAGTGACACCTAATTTTCCGCTCGTTAGAGGTCAACTGATGACGGATAGTCCGGCATCAACCCCCCCCCTTAATGACCCTTCCCTAGTCTTCCTGTGGAACGACCCATCAGGTTATTTTGATATGCTCATCATTCATGAATCATCATGTGAAGTTTGACTTTAAACTCGTAATTTATCTTTATGTAACCTCCTCCTCCTCCTCGCTATCAGGTGTGAGAGTTGTGTCTCATTGTCAACCAGGTTGTTGTAAGTTGCTGTCTGCATGACGTTCTGGGTTTGATGAGTAAGGGACACCTTCTGCAGCAATGTTTCTGTGAGGAGAATGAGCGACAGGCACTCACGTTGTGTTGTACGTGGCTGGAGCAGAGGACGACCATGTGACCTCTAATGGTGCTGGGTACCGTTAATGGTACATAGTACCAAACCTCTAATGGTACTGTGTACCATTAATGGTACACAGTACCAGACCTCTAATGGTACTGTGTACCATCAGAGGTCTAATGGTAAACCGGACGACCCCCCCATCCCTTATGAGCGCTGGACGACCATTGCAGATCCTCCAAGCATTGCAATTCAGACGACTATTATCAAGCGCAATTAACAGTATTAACAATAAACATTTTTCCGTGTGCCTGACACTCACGAGACAATACCCGCCGCCGGAGTCAATATATTCTTCCCCTTCACATGACGCCAATTGTAGAGGCGACCCGTGACGTGTCCAGGGGGGGGAGTAATCCACCAATGCAGCTGCAGTGAAGACCTTGACCAA
>WNGS01158244.1:16358-43617 GCA_020271785.1 Procambarus virginalis
CAGAACAGACAACGGCGCCATATGTGGCTTGACAACAGAACAGACAACGGCGCCATATGTGGCTTGACAACAGGACAGTCAACGGCGCCATATGTGGCTTGACAACAGAACAGACAAAGGCGCCATATGTGGCTTGACAGCAGAACAGACAACGGCGCCATATGTGGCTTGACAACAGAACAGACAACGGCGCCATATGTGGCTTGACAACAGAACAGACAACGGCGCCATATGTGGCTTGACAACAGAACAGACAACGGCGCCATATGTGGCTTGACAACAGAACAGACAACGGCGCCATATGTGGCTTGACAACAGAACAGACAACGGCGCCATATGTGGCTTGACAACAGAACAGACAACGGCGCCATATGTGGCTTGACAACAGAACAGACAACGGCGCCATATGTGGCTTGACAACAGAACAGACAACGGCGCCATATGTGGCTTGACAACAGAACAGACAACGGCGCCATATGTGGCTTGACAACAGAACAGACAACGGCGCCATATGTGGCTTGACAACAGAACAGACAACGGCGCCATATGTGGCTTGACAACAGAACAGACAACGGCGCCATATGTGGCTTGACAACAGAACAGACAACGGCGCCATATGTGGCTTGACAACAGAACAGACAACGGCGCCATATGTGGCTTGACAACAGAACAGACAACGGCGCCATATGTGGCTTGACAACAGAACAGACAACGGCGCCATATGTGGCTTGACAACAGAACAGACAACGGCGCCATATGTGGCTTGACAACAGAACAGACAACGGCGCCATATGTGGCTTGACAACAGAACAGACAACGGCGCCATATGTGGCTTGACAACAGGACAGTCAACGGCGCCATATGTGGCTTGACAACAGAACAGACAACGGCGCCATATGTGGCTTGATAACAGAACAGACAACGGCGCCATATGTGACTTAACAACAGAACAAACAACGGCGCCATATGTGGCTTGACAACAGAACAGACAACGGCGCCATATGTGGCTTGACAACAGAACAGACAACGGCGCCATATGTGGCTTGACAACAGAACAGACAACGGCGCCATATGTGGCTTGACAACAGAACAGACAACGGCGCCATATGTGGCTTGACAACAGGACAGTCAACGGCGCCATATGTGGCTTGACAACAGAACAGACAACGGCGCCATATGTGGCTTGATAACAGAACAGACAACGGCGCCATATGTGACTTAACAACAGAACAAACAACGGCGCCATATGTGGCTTGACAACAGAACAGACAACGGCGCCATATGTGGCTTGACAACAGAACAGACAACGGCGCCATATGTGGCTTGACAACAGGACAGTCAACGGCGCCATATGTGGCTTGACAACAGAACAGACAAAGGCGCCATATGTGGCTTGACAACAGAACAGACAACGGCGCCATATGTGGCTTGACAACAGGACAGTCAACGGCGCCATATGTGGCTTGACAACAGAACAGACAACGGCGCCATATGTGGCTTGATAACAGAACAGACAACGGCGCCATATGTGACTTAACAACAGAACAAACAACGGCGCCATATGTGGCTTGACAACAGAACAGACAACGGCGCCATATGTGGCTTGACAACAGAACAGACAACGGCGCCATATGTGGCTTGACAACAGAACAGACAACGGCGCCATATGTGGCTTGACAACAGAACAGACAACGGCGCCATATGTGGCTTGACAACAGGACAGTCAACGGCGCCATATGTGGCTTGACAACAGAACAGACAACGGCGCCATATGTGGCTTGATAACAGAACAGACAACGGCGCCATATGTGACTTAACAACAGAACAAACAACGGCGCCATATGTGGCTTGACAACAGAACAGACAACGGCGCCATATGTGGCTTGACAACAGAACAGACAACGGCGCCATATGTGGCTTGACAACAGGACAGTCAACGGCGCCATATGTGGCTTGACAACAGAACAGACAAAGGCGCCATATGTGGCTTGACAACAGAACAGACAACGGCGCCATATGTGGCTTGACAACACAACAGACAACGGCGCCATATGTGGCTTGACAACAGGACAGACAACGGCACAAGTATCTCCAGGATATTTATAAAGAAGCCGGAGATGAACTAGATCTAATCTGCACTGACGGGTCATGTAATCCTGTCAATGGCAGGGCTGGTGCAGCATACACGGTAATTAGGAATAATGCCTTTCAACGCGGAAATTAAGAAAAAGCCCGTATTGAGAACAATGCCTCTTCAACACAAGCAGAGCTAACTGCCATTGTTATGGCGTTAAGATTCCTTGAACGGAACACTAATGGTGCAGTGATCTGCACTGATTCCAAAGCAGCGCTACAAAGCCTTGGTAAAAATAGGGCAGAAAATCTTGTGATAGTCGCTGAGATCAAGAGAGCTGTGAGAGTACTTACCAATCAGGGAAGAGTCGTCAAGTTTCTGTGGATCCCTTCCCATGTTGGAATATGTGGGAATGAACGAGCAGATGTGCTGGCTGCTGAAAGCGCTGAAGGAGACCATATTGAATACTTCATACCCAAGACTCTACTACAAATTAGAGGTATTGTCAGGCAACATCACCGTGACAAGGTAACTGAGGAAAGGAGGATAGAAGCACAAACCAGTGAATCTGTACGATGGTACAACATGGTTGCAGCTGGTAATCCCAATCATTATGGCCGAAGAGGAGGAGGACGAGGGAGAGAATCAGTAATAGCGAGAATCTGTCTTGGATACAAATATCCATGGATATTTGGCATGGAAACAACAGTTGATCAGCGGAGTTGCAGAATCTGTGGTGAGAGTGACGGACACCGCCTTGACCACTATCTACGTGAATGTGAACACCTGAGAGACATTAGAAATGTTAGTAGCATAGTAAACCCCCACATTGTTTGAGTTAGGGAAATACTATTTGTCAAATATAAATGCTGTCCTTAAAAGACAAAAGACTGTCCATTTTGCACCCGCAAGATAACGTAAGCTTTTAAGGGTTGATAGATGTTAATCTTCTTGTTTGAGGAGCTGTTCACTTGAGACAGTTAAGCAAGTCCCACCTGTGTCTGGGTACAAGTGACAGGATGAACAAGCCAGCGGGTTTTCTTCCTATTGGGGAGTGTTGTACATGCTGCTATGGCGGTGTGTCCACTCACAGGATGAGTGGCGCTGCCCAATACTGTCACTATGGTGGTGTGTCCACTCACAGGATGAGTGACGCTGCCCAATACTGTCACTATGGTGGTGTGTCCACTCACAGGATGAGTGGTGCTGCCCAATACTGTCACTATGGTGGTGTGTTCACTCACAGGACGGGTGACGCTGCCCAATACTGTCACTATGGTGGTGTGTCCACTCACAGGATGAGTGGCGCTGCCCAATACTGTCACTATGGTGGTGTGTTCACTCACAGGACGGGTGACGCTGCCCAATACTGTCACTATGGTGGTGTGTCCACTCACAGGATGAGTGGTGCTGCCCAATACTGTCACTATGGCGGTATGTCCACTCACAGGATGGGTGACGCTGCCCAATACTGTCACTATGGTGGTGTGTTCACTCACAGGACGGGTGACGCTGCCCAATACTGTCACTATGGCGGTGTGTTCACTCACAGGATGAGTGGCGCTGCCCAATACTGTCACTATGGCGGTGTGTCCACTCACATGATGAGTGACGCTGCCCAATACTGTCACTATGGCGGTGTGTTCACTCACAGGATGAGTGGCGCTGCCCAATACTGTCACTATGGCGGTGTGTCCACTCACAGGATGAGTGGCGCTGCCCAATACTGTCACTATGGAGGTGTGTCCACTCACAAGATGAGTGGCGCTGCCCAATACTGTCACTATGGCGGTGTGTCCACTCACAAGATGAGTGGCGCTGCCCAATACTGTCACTATGGAGGTGTGTCCACTCACAAGATGAGTGACGCTGCCCAATACTGTCACTATGGCGGTGTGTCCACTCACAAGATGAGTGACGCTGCCCAATACTGTCACTATGGAGGTGTGTCCACTCACAAGATGAGTGACGTTGCAAAATACTGTCATTATGGCGGTGTGTCCACTCACAAGATGAGTGGCGCTGCCCAATACTGTCACTATGGCGGTGTGTCCACTCACAGGATGAGTGGCGCTGCCCAATACTGTCACTATGGCGGTGTGTCCACTCACAAGATGAGTGACGCTGCCCAATACTGTCACTATGGCGGTGTGTCCACTCACAGGATGAGTGACGCTGCCCAATACTGTCACTATGGCGGTGTGTCCACTCACAAGATGAGTGACGCTGCCCAATACTGTCACTATGGCGGTGTGTCCACTCACAGGATGAGTGACGCTGCCCAATACTGTCACTATGGCGGTGTGTCCACTCACAAGATGAGTGACGCTGCCCAATACTGTCACTATGGCGGTGTGTCCACTCACAAGATGAGTGACGCTGCCCAATACTGTCACTTCCCGGGGCAAAATTATAAAAAAATTACTATAACGCATATGTGGCTTGACAACAGAACAGACAACGGCGCCATATGTGACTTGACCACAGAACAGACAACGGCGCCATATGTGGCTTAACAACAGAACAGACAACGGCGCCATATGTGGCTTGACAACAGAACAGACAACGGCGCCATATGTGGCTTGACAACAGAACAGACAACGGCGCCATATGTGACTTAACAACAGAACAGACAACGGCGCCATATGTGACTTAACAACAGAACAGACAACGGCGCCATATGTGGCTTGACCACACAACAGACAACGGCGCCATATGTGACTTAACAACACAACAGACAACGGCGCCATATGTGACTTGACCACACAACAGACAATGGAGCCATATGTGACTTAACAAGAGAACAGACAAGGACGCCAGAGGGACGAGGTCTGTGACGCCAGCTGGTGCAGTGGTAGGGTCAGCGAGACACTGCAGAGGATCAATGAACCAGCTACACACACACGGCAGTAATGCCGCCGGCTCAAACTCTCGGTAAACAAGGTTGTGGGAACAACTGAACCAAAAATTACACCTTTATAGTAGAGGAAAATCCGCTCTTTCCTGCAGTAACCGACAAGGGGATGCAAGGAACGCCGACCCGTCGTGTGGTCAAGCCGTCGATGTTCCAACCCTCCACGTGCATGGATACTTAGAAGACATGAGTCTCACTAGTCTACACTTCGAGGACCACCTGACTACTCGAGACTAACCCTCAAGTGGAGCCGTACCCCGCCAGGACCCTCCTGGCGCAGCGGTAACACACCCAGCTGCCCGTAGTTAACGACCAATTTGGTCCTGGGTTCGTATCCTGGCCAGGGAGGGTTGGCTAGGCAAGCTGTTGGCTACCCTCCTGTGAGCTCCTGTACCCGCCTGTGTGCTCCTGTACCCGCCTGTGTGCTCCTGTACCCGCCTGTGTGCTCCTGTACCCGCCTGTGTGCTCCTGTACCCGCCTGTGTGCTCCTGTACCCGCCTGTGTGCTCCTGTACCCGCCTGTGTGCTCCTGTACCCGCCTGTGTGCTCCTGTACCCGCCTGTGTGCTCCTGTACCCGCCTGTGTGCTCCTGTACCCGCCTGTGTGCTCCTGTACCCGCCTGTGTGCTCCTGTACCCGCCTGTGTGCTCCTGTACCCGCCTGTGTGCTCCTGTACCCGCCTGTGTGCTCCTGTACCCGCCTGTGTGCTCCTGTACCCGCCTGTGTGCTCCTGTACCCGTCTGTGTGCTCCTGTACCCGTCTGTGTGCTCCTGTACCCATCTGTGTGCTCCTGTACCTGTCTGTGTGCTTCTGTACCCACCTGTGTGCTTCTGTACCCACCTGTGTGCTTCTGTACCCCACCTGTGAGCTCCTGTACCCACCTGTGTGCTCCTGTACCCACCTGTGTGCTCCTGTACCCACCTGTGTGCTCCTGTACCCGCCTGTGTGCTCCTGTACCCACCTGTGTGCTCCTGTACCCACCTGTGTGCTCCTGTACCCGCCTGTGTGCTCCTGTACCCACCTGTGTGCTCCTGTACCCACCTGTGTGCTCCTGTACCCACATGTGTGCTCCTGTACCCACCTGTGTGCTCCTGTACCCACCTGTGTGTTCCTGTACCTGCCTGTGTGCTCCTGTACCCGCCTGTGTGCTCCTGTACCCACCTGTGTGCTCCTGTACCCACCTGTGTGCTCCTGTACCCTCCTGTGTGCTTCTGTACCCGCCTGTGTGCTCCTGTACCCACCTGTGTGCTCCTGTACCCTCCTGTGTGCTCCTGTACCCACCTGTGTCCTCCTGTACCCACCTGTGTGCTCCTGTACCCACCTGTGTGCTCCTGTACCCTCCTGTGTGCTTCTGTACCCGCCTGTGTGCTCCTGTACCCACCTGTGTGCTCCTGTACACCTGTGTGCTCCTGTACCCGCCTGTGTCCTCCTGTAACACCTGTGAGCTCTGTACCCGCTTGTGTGCTCCTGTACCCACCTGTGTGCTCCTGTACCCGCTGTATGCTCCTGTACCCGCCTGTGTGCTCCTGTACCCACCTGAGTGCTCCTGTACCCCATTATGCTCCTGTACCTGCCTGTGTATTCCTGTACCCGCCTGTGTGCTCCTGTACCCACCTGTGTGCTCCTGTACCCTCCTGTACCCGCCTGTGTCCTCTTGTACCCACCTGTGAGCTCCTGTACCCACCTGTGAGCTCCTGTACCCACCTGTGTGCTCCTGTACCCACCTGTGTGCTCCTGTACCCTCCTGTATGCTCCTGTACCCACCTGTGTGCTCCTGTACCCATGTGTGCTCCTGTACCCGCCTGTGTGCTCCTGTACCCTCCTGTATGCTCCTGTACCCGCCTGTGTGCTCCTGTACACCCTGTATGCTCCTGTACCCGCCTGTGTGCTCCTGTACCCGCCTATGTGCTCCTGTACCCGCCTGTGTGCTCCTGTGCCCGCCTGTGTGCTCCTGTACCCGCCTGTGTGCTCCTGTACCCGCCTGTGTGCTCCTGTACCCGCCTGTGTGCTTCTGTACCCGCCTGTGTGCTCCTGTACCTGCCTGTGTCCTCCTGTACCCGCCTGTGTCCTCCTGTACCCGCCTGTGTCCTCCTGTACCCACCTGTTTGCTCCTGTACCCGCCTGTGTGCTTCTGTACCCACCTGTGTGCTCCTGTACCCGCCTGTGTGCTTCTGTACCCACCTGTGTGCTCCTGTACCCGCCTGTGTGCTCCTGTACCCGCCTGTGTGCTCCTGTACCACCTGTGTGCTCCTGTACCCGCGGGGTGCTCCTGTACCCACCTGTATGCTCCTGTACCCGCTTGTGTGCTCCTGTACCCGCCTGTGTGCTCCTGTACCCGCCTGTGTGCTCCTGTACCCACCTGTGTGCTCCTGTACCCACCTGTGTGCTCCTGTACCCGCCTGTGTGCTCCTGTACCGCCTGTGTGCTTCTGTACCCGCCTGTGTGCTCCTGTACCCACCTGTGAGCTCCTGTACCCACCTGTGTGCTCCTGTACTCGCCTCTGAGCTCCTGTACCCACCTGTGTGGTCCTGTACCCGCCTGTGAGCTCCTGTACCCGCCTGTGTGCTCCTGTACCCGCCTGTGTCCTCCTGTACCCGCCTGTGTCCTCCTGTACACGCCTGTGTCCTCTTGTACCCACCTGTGTGCTCCTGTACCCGCCTGTGTGCTTCTGTACCCACCTGTGTGCTCCTGTACCCGCCTGTGTGCTTCTGTACCCACCTGTGTGCTCCTGTACCCGCCTGTGTGCTCCTGTACCCACCTGTGTGCTCCTGTACCCGCGGGTGTGCTCCTGTACCCACCTGTATGCTCCTGTACCCGTTGTGTGCTCCTGTACCCGCCTGTGTGCTCCTGTACCCGCCTGTGTGCTCCTGTACCCACCTGTGTGCTCCTGTACCCACCTGTGTGCTCCTGTACCCGCCTGTGTGCTCCTGTACCCGCCTGTGTGCTCCTGTACCCGCCTGTGTGCTCCTGTACCCACCTGTGAGCTCCTGTACCCACCTGTGTGCTCCTGTACCCGCCTGTGAGCTCCTGTACCCACCTGTGTGCTCCTGTACCCGCCTGTGAGCTCCTGTACCGCCTGTGTGCTCCTGTACCCGCCTGTGTGCTCCTGTACCCACCTGTGATTTCCTGTACCAACCTGTGTGCTCCTGTACCCACCTGTGTGCTCCTGTACCCGCCTGTGTGCTCCTGTACCCATCTGTGGGCTCCTGTACCCACCTGTGTGCTCTGTACCCACCTGTGTGCTCCTGTACCCACCTGTGTGCTCCTGTACCCACCTGTGTGCTCCTGTACCCGCCTGTGTGCTCCTGTACCCACCTGTGTGCTCCTGTACCCACCTGTGTGCTCCTGTACCCGCCTGTGTGCTCCTGTACCCGCCTGTGTGCTCCTGTACCCGCCTGTGTGCTCCTGTACCCACCTGTGTGCTCCTGTACCCACCTGTGGGCTCCTGTACCCACCTGTGTGCTCCTGTACCCGCCTGTGTGCTCCTGTACCCACCTGTGAGCTCCTGTACCCGCCTGTGTGCTCCTGTACCGCCTGTGTGCTCCTGTACCCGCCTGTGGGCTCCTGTACCCACCTGTGTGCTCCTGTACCCACCTGTGTGCTCCTGTACCCACCTGTGTGCTCCTGTACCCGCCTGTGTGCTCCTGTACCCCTGTGAGCTCCTGTACCCGCCTGTGGGCTCCTGTACCCACCTGTGTGCTCCTGTACCCACCTGTGTTTCCTGTACCCACCTGTGTGCTCCTGTACCCACCTGTGTGCTCCTGTACCCGCCTGTGTGCTCCTGTACCCACCTGTGTGTCCTGTACCAACCTGTGTGCTCCTGTACCCGCCTGTGTGCTCCTGTACCCGCCTGTGTGCTCCTGTACCCACCTGTGGCTCCTGTACCCACCTGTGTGCTCCTGTACCCACTGTGTGCTCCTGTACCCACCTGTGTGTTCCTGTACCAACTGTGTGCTCCTGTACCCACCTGTGTGCTCCTGTACCCACCTGTGTGCTCCTGTACCCACTTGTGTGCTCCTGTACCCACCTGTGTGCTCCTGTACCCGCCTGTGTGCTCCTGTACCCACCTGTGGGCTCCTGTACCCACCTGTATGCTCCTGTACCCACATGTGTGCTCCTGTACCCACCTGTGTGGTCCTGTACCCACTTGTGTGCTCCTGTACCCACCTGTGTGCTCCTGTACCCGCCTGGCAACACGAGCTGCTGTCTCCAAGACATCTTCAGTACGCGTCGGCCGTATGCAAATGAGCGGTAATTGCAAGCAGCGCTGGCTGGAAAATGGTAGAATCTTATGGTGAGGTGGTGAAAGGGTCACTAAGCCAGCTGGGGAAGGACCTGTGAGCCAGCTGGGGAAGGACCTGTAAGCCAGCTGGGGAAGGACCTGTAAGCCAGCTGGGGAAGGACCTGTGAGCCAGCTGGGGAAGGACCTGTAAGTCAGCTGGGAAAGGACCTGTAAGCCAGCTGGGGAAGGACCTGTGAGCCAGCTGGGGAAGGACCTGTAAGTCAGCTGGGAAAGGACCTGTAAGCCAGCTGGGGAAGGACCTGTGAGCCAGCTGGGGAAGGACCTGTAAGCCAGCTGGGGAAGGACCTGTAAGCCAGCTGGGGAAGGACCTGTGAGCCAGCTGGGGAAGGGCCACTAAGCCAGCTGGGGAAGGACCTGTGAGCCAGCTGGGGAAGGACCTGTAAGCCAGCTGGGGAAGGACCTGTAAGCCAGCTGGGGAAGGACCTGTAAGCCAGCTGGGGAAGGACCTGTAATCCAGCTGGGGAAGGACCTGTAAGCCAGCTGGGGAAGGAACCTGTAAGCCAGCTGGGGAAGGACCTGTAAGCCAGCTGGGGAAGGACCTGTAAGCCAGCTGGGGAAGGACCTGTAAGCCAGCTGGGGAAGGACCTGTAAGCCAGCTGGGGAAGGACCTGTAAGCCAGCTGGGGAAGGACCTGTAAGCCAGCTGGGGAAGGACCTGTAAGCCAGCTGGGGAAGGACCTGTAAGCCAGCTGGGGAAGGACCTGTAAGCCGGCTGGGGAAGGACCTGCAAGCCGGCTGGGGAAGAGACCAGCAAGCCAGCTGTGGAAGGGACCAGCAAGCCAGCTGGGGAAGGGACCTGCAAGCCAGCTGGGGAAGGGACCAGCAAGCCAGCTGGGGAAGGGACCAGCAAGCCAGCTGGGGAAGGAACCAGCAAGCCAGCTGGGGAAGGGACCAGCAAGCCAGCTGGGGAAGGGACCAGCAAGCCGGCTGGGGAAGGAACCTGCAAGCCGGCTGGGGAAGGGACCAGCAAGCCGGCTGGGGAAGGGACCAGCAAGCTGGCTGGGGAAGGGACCTGCAAGCCAGCTGGGGAAGGGACCTGCAAGCCAGCTGGGGGAAGGGACCAGCAAGCCGGCTGGGGAAGGGACCAGCAAGCCGGCTGGGGAAGGGACAAGCAAGCCGGCTGGGGAAGGGACCAGCAAGCCGGCTGGGGAAGGGACCAGCAAGCCGGCTGTGGAAGGGACCAGCAAGCCGGCTGGGGAAGGGACCAGCAAGCCGGCTGGGGAAAGGACCAGCAAGCCGGCTGGGGAAGGGACCAGCAAGCCGGCTGGGAAAGGGACCTGCAAGCCGGCTGGGGAAGGGACCAGCAAGCCGGCTGGGGAAGGGACCAGCAAGCCGGCTGGGAAAGGGACCTGCAAGCCGGCTGGGGAAGGGACCAGCAAGCCGGCTGGGGAAGGGACCAGCAAGCCGGCTGGGAAAGGGACCAGCAAGCCGGCTGGGGAAGGGACCAGCAAGCCGGCTGGGGAAGGGACCAGCAAGCCGGCTGGGGAAGGGACCAGCAAGCCGGCTGGGGAAGGGACCAGCAAGCCGGCTGGGGAAGGGACCAGCAAGCCGGCTGGGGAAGGGACCAGCAAGCCGGCTGGGGAAGGGACCAGCAAGCCGGCTGGGGAAGGGACCAGCAAGCCGGCTGGGGAAGGGACCAGCAAGCCGGCTGGGGAAGGGACCAGCAAGCCGGCTGGGAAAGGGACCAGCAAGCCGGCTGGGGAAGGGACCAGCAAGCCGGCTGGGGAAGGGATCAGCAAGCCGGCTGGGGAAGGGACCAGCAAGCCGGCTGGGGAAGGGACCAGCAAGCCGGCTGGGGAAGGGACCAGCAAGCCGGCTGGGGAAGGGACCAGCAAGCCGGCTGGGGAAGGGACCAGCAAGCCGGCTGGGGAAGGGACCAGCAAGCCGGCTGGGGAAGGGACCAGCAAGCCGGCTGGGGAAGGGACCAGCAAGCCGGCTGGGGAAGGGACCAGCAAGCCGGCTGGGGAAGGGACCAGCAAGCCGGCTGGGGAAGGGACCAGCAAGCCGGCTGGGGAAGGGACCTGCAAGCCGGCTGGGGAAGGGACCAGCAAGCCGGCTGGGGAAGGGACCAGCAAGCCGGCTGGGGAAGGGACCAGCAAGCCGGCTGGGGAAGGGACCAGCAAGCCGGCTGGGGAAGGGACCAGCAAGCCGGCTGGGGAAGGGACCAGCAAGCCGGCTGGGGAAGGGACCAGCAAGCCGGCTGGGGAAGGGACCAGCAAGCCGGCTGGGAAGGAACACAGCGAGCCATCCTATCCTAACACAATTAATCACTGGGAGTGACGCCCAGAAACTGAAGGCCTTGGAGGCCCAGCGGAGGGTTACGTTACTTGGGTTACGGAGGGTTACTTAGGCTTGGTTGGGGCAGGTGGGCTTAGGTAACGTTAGGCTTGGTTGGGTCAGGCAGGCTTAGGTAACGTTAGGCTTAGTTGGGTCAGGTAGGCTTAGGTAACGTTAGGCATAGTTGGGTCAGGTAGGCTTAGGTAACGTTAGGCTTAGTTGGGTCAGGTAGGCTTAGGTAACGTTAGGCTTAGTTGGGTCAGGTAGGCTTAGGTAACGTTAGGCTTGGTTGGGTCAAGTTGGATCTCATTCACGCAGTAATCACAAGTTTTAGGGCTGCATAACCTTCGGCCTCGATTATACAACTTGTTATGCATCTTTTCGTACATGAATTATGCATTTTACAACACCAGTATTCGCCTACTTATTTTCTGGGGTTAAGCTGCAGCTCTTCGGTCCCTCCTCTCGGTATTTAGTCGGCACGTGTACAATTTTCAGAGGTTTTCGGGCTCTGAAGTGCGAGTTTGGGAGCCTGTTTGAGGTAACCCGTCCTCGCAAATTTGTATAGTCAATATTTACTTATTAAATAAGTGCATAGGTAACATACTTAACATAATAGTTTACCTTGAAAAGCTTCATAGAAAACACCGACCTTACCTAACCTTGTTAGTATGTTAAGATAAGCATCTTATTGCTTCTTAATTACAATTATTACTTAACCTATACCTATAATAGGTTAAGTAACAATTGTAATTACGAAGCTATAAGATGCTTATTTTAACATACTAAGTAGGTTAGGTAAGGTCGGTGTTTTCTATGAAGCTTTTCAAGGGAAGCTATTATGTTTAGTATGTTACCTATGCACGTAACTAATAAGTCAATATTGACTATACGAATTTGCGAGGACGGGTTGGTTTGAGGAGTAGGTCTCCGCCGCAGCCCATTTAATGCGTTTCAAACACGTTTTCATTGTCAGAATATTCGTTACCGTGACAATGAGAAATAATCTTTCGACTGGTTCTGTGCCTCGCGTGGATTTATGGTTTTAACTCGCGTAATGTTGCTCGTGCAACATCTGTCTTTGTCTATCCTGAAAATTCCCGAGAATTTGTATGTGGAAATCATGTCTCATCTTTGTGCCTTCCAATGACACGAGATACTATGGCTACTTATTACGAAGGAAGCCTAGGGTCTTTCTCCAGCTTAGTTCCGCTATAAAGACCACACAGCTCCAGATACTTGACAGAGGTGCAAGGTCTTGAACTCCTTATACATGTTTCTAAAGACAGTCCTGCATACTGTCGGAAAAAAAACCGACTTCCTTTACTAATATTTAATACAATATGCAGTTAATATTGCCGCTGTTCTTGTACTAACACACTAACCCAACGTATTGGCTTTAATCATGACACTAATATAAAACTTGCGGCATTTTCAATGAGAACACGAGAAATGATTACCACCTCCCCAGAAAATACACCATTAAATATCCATCAATAACTTAAAACACCAGTCTAGGCATTGGAATAAAAAAAGTATTCTCTATGACTGGATTAAATTAAATAATAAATAAAATCAACGCCTCCCTACCTTTGTCCATAAATGGACCGAAAATTGAACCGGTTTTTAGTGGCGTCACTTGACCGGGGAAGGAGGATGGACGCCATTGTGAGTTTATATGCAGGCTCCGGCCAGGCCACGCCTCAGGCAGCCATCGTCAAGGGGGCATTAGATTGGTTTTGGAAAAGTTGTTCAATGTCAACCAATATTTTTTGACTAGTTGTATATGAAAAGGGCTGCAACTGTTCCAAGTTTCAGTACTGCAGCGTAAATAGAAAGGGAGATGTTTTGTTTTCAACGTCTTTTACACATTTTCAAGTCTGAATAAATAAACACACGTTTCAGATATAATTATTCTGTGACACTTTTCTGACACATTAGCATATAATAAAGGATAGATAATTGATAGATAATAGATAGGCTTGATAGATAATTTACGATAATAAACGGCTTGATAGATAATTTCCAAAACATTTTTAGTTTTCCTAATACAAATTTTCAAAGTTCCCCCCAAAAATTATGCAAATATGTCATGTTTATTGCTATTATAAAATCAATAAATGAACTTAGAGAAAAAGGCTATCAACATCACTTAGAGACATACACTCTACATATACTGTGTAAGTTTCATGTAAATTGAATAAAAAATGAAAACGTTATGTGAACGTTAATGTTAATTGAAAAAAACAAGCAAATAATAAAGTCTACGGTTCTAAAATCTGTGGTTGAGGTTGACATCAGCCAATTTTCTCCAAAATTGGCGCCCTTACAGATAGGCTTACGTGCAGTCACGTGTATAAGTTTTATGCAAATCGTCCGATAAAAAAAATTGAAAAAAAATTATTTTATTTTTTAACTTAAATTTTTTTCCAATTAAACTAATTATAATATTTGTTTAATATATGCTATTGTGATAGCAAAGAGTCATAGATATGATTTCAGTTGACACTTTTGTTTGATAATCGTTTTTGACCATTTTGGACGTACATTTCACACCTACTTCAATATTTTTTTTCTTCCTTCGTATTTATGCTACGATGCTCAAACCTGGACCAGATGAAACACTTTTCATATACAACTTGTCAAAAAAGTTTGTTTTAAATCGAACGAGTTTTCATTTATTGCATATTTAGGCAAATTAAAATCTAATGCCCACTCAATACTCACGACTACGAGTCGTCTTGTGGTCCATCTACCACCTCACACTCACCATCACGAGAGCACCTCATGTCTGGCTTGTTGAAATATTGAGCTTTTATTACAGGGCTTCTTAATAGTAGTAAAACAAACCGTCCATGAGGCGGGCGAACACAAAGCCTCATAATAATTTAAATAATTAATGTCATATAATATCTGATATTAGGATGTTATTGTATTAGTCACAATGTTTACTCCCGGCAGATTATCTGTGGGAACGTGAAGACTTTAGCCACACGTGCTTGGTGTCGGAAAATCCGACACCATTTAATAATATTGCATGCAATTGCAGATAATATTGCTGCGTTGTATACACAAGTTACCCATAGAAATGTAACTTGTAGTGGAATTTTCCGTCTATAGAAAACGGGATATCATTGCCACATACTATTGTAAATTCACCACCTATTGTGTTGGAATTATTCTTAAATACGTTAGTCTTTGGACTTTACCATCATAAAAACATCTCATTTTAATTAACTTAATTATCAGTATCAAAATAGAGTAAATGTGACCCTTCTATCAAGTTACTGACATCTCTACAAAGTGAGGGAGGCGTTAGTGAGAGTAAGCAGTGGTCAGCCATTGTTGTTGTTAAGACCACACAGTCGTGGGGCAAATTCGGCTCCTATCAATTCTCTTGGACGAAGTGTTATAGAAGATCAGAGTAGTGATGTGCCATCATCAACACGCTGTCATCAATCTCAAGGGAAGTGTTTTTCCAAAACCCGTTTATCTATTCATTTTTGGCCATTAATGTCAGGTAGATATTGGGCAACCGGTTAAAACATGAATGTTCGACTCAAAAAAGGTATTTAAGCCTTGGTCTTTATTTGGTTCATTGTACAGTGTTTTCTCTGATATAGCTGTCATATATTAGGATTCTGGCTTCTTAGCTAGCGCCCTTTTGACAGGTCAAGACGAGGAAGCATGCTTTGTGTATCAGTTACCAGGGTGATGGAAGCTACCTCACGCGAGGAAAATTTGGTGTCTACATCCTAGTTATACCTGGTGGACTAAGCCTGCAGTACAATAAGATAAGGAACCTCTTCAATGTTTAACAATATATGTAGTTTAATACTGTAGTTTGATTGACTGCATATATATAAATTCAATATAAACCCCCCTAATGTGTAAGGATCGATTTGTGAGATTATTGCAGAAATACAGTCCACTTAACATTATACAAATTGCTATCGAAGTATATAAATTAACGTAAATATAAATTCTACATAAATTCACATAAATTAAATATATAAATCTCACAGGTCGGTTCCCACACTTGGTGCATGAGCACGTGACTACGAGTGTGGCTACCCACCCAAGTGTTCTACGTGTTCAGTACCTGCATGTTGAAGCCTGCTAGTCAGATAAGGCTTTGGTTTGACTTGTACTAATCCAAGTACAATAACCTATTAACACTTAATATAAATTTTCCTGTCAATCGATAACTTTCCATTAAAAGGCGATAATTAATAACCCCCCAAACTTGTGTGAGAAACTTACTTGCAGGAGAATTTAATACCATACAGTCCACTCAACTAGACATACAGTCCACTACCGAAATAAATAATTTCACGGAAAAAATAATTAATTATAAATTAGAATTCCTTAACAAAGTCCCAGGAGTCAGAAGTCGCCACACATACTCATCTCATGATACACTTGTCATGTGGGCTTCGGGAGACATTCGGTGTGATATATCACAACCTCTCCTCTTACAAAGAACGTCCCTTTTCGATCGTAGGCGTTACATAAGGCCAAAAATCGTCGTACTAGAAAATGGAAGCGGCTGGCGATTGTGACGTACTGTCCCGTTTTCTGTTTTGAGTCCTCTGGTATGTTAGGAGAGGACACTTTAAATTGACCGTTTTCTTGGCGTTGGGAAACCTTTTTTGGCGGCCCACCTTGCCACGTTTCTTGACGTGGCAAGGTGGGCCACATCATATGGTGGGCCACATCGCATGGTGGGCCACATCACATGATGGGCCACATCACGTGGTGGGCCACCTCACATGGTGGGCCACCTCACATGGTAAGGAAGGTGGGTCACGTCACACGGTGGGCCACCTCACATGGTAAGGAAGGTGGGTCACGTCACATGGTGGGCCACCTCACATGGTAAGGAAGGTGGGCCACGTCACACGGTGGGCCACCTCACATGGTAAGGAAGGTGGGCCACGTCACGCGGTGGGGCACGTCATATGGTGGGCAAGGGGGTGAGGGAAGGTGGGCCACGTCACACGGTGGGCCACGTCACACGGTGGGCAAGGGGGTGAGGGAACGGTGGGGGCAAGGGGTGAGGGAAGGTGGGCTACTCCAACACACACAAGATCAATTTAAAAAGAAAACATTTATACAACACTTAAATTTATATATTTTTCCAAACATATCTTTATAATTTGCAAACACTGCTCCCTTAAAAGCTTATAATATCAGGATCCTGCATCTTGGGAGAATTTTTCTAATTAAGAGGTTCTCTCCCCAGAGGTACTTAGGGGCTCGAAATTACGACCCACTCTGGGATCGTAACTTTAAAAAAAAAAAAGTCTCAAACTCTATTAGCAAGAATACAATCTGGTAGTGATTCAGGCGGGGGTGACGTTTGGGCTGTGGGAGGCCAGAGGTGACACGACACAGTTGGACTTGTCGGGGGACGTGGAGCCGCCCCCTGGTGTTAGGGTCGTCACCCACCACCAGTGGTGAGGTCGCCAGCCAGCTGCAGGAGGTGCTGGAACATTTACTGCCTCTCCGCAATTCTGGAAGCATTTCCGACTCCATTTCCCACCAAAATGTGGCCGATTCCACTCAATGTGAAGGCCCCACGCCCACCGCCATTTGCCACTATTCTCTTATTTTCTCGTATTTTAACAAAAAATTGATCTCCTTCCAATATCGGTGCTTTCAGTAGCCACGGACGGCTCGCCGCTTTCTCCACGGACGAGTGGTGAACTTCCACCACGGACGAGTGCAAGACAGTTCAGCGTGAATTAAATATAATACAAAACACTCACCAATTGATTGATTGATAAAGGTTAAGCCACCCCAGAAGTGGCGCGGGCATGAATAGCCCGTAAGTGGAAGCTGTTTGAAGCCATTACCAGTACCAGTAACTGGTACTCTAGATCTGTGCGTGACTGGGGATCTGGATAGTGGGACGGTCTGACGTATTGTCTAAAGGGGAAGCTTCTGCATCACAGAGAGTAGAGCCAGGGCTCAACCCAACAAGGGCGAGGGGTTTTGGATAGATGGCAGAGTCAATCACACCGCACAAAGCACTAGGAGAGGGGCGCGAGGGTGCCAAGAGGGCCGAGTAGCAGCCACAAGTCCTTGTGTGTTCTTATAGCATCACTATCTCAGGGGCCCTCAGGGCTCTTTTTTGTCCAGTTTTTTGGTTTCTCGTTTTGTCTTCGTGTGAGTACCTGGGTGTCCACAGGCGACGGTGTAGGGTATCGTGGGACATCCTCGATGATATTTCGCGTAAGTCGATGGTGATCGCCTGGTCATTTCTGAAAACGATGTATCTATCGACCTGTGGTTGTGTCCAACATGCCAGGGGCCTCGTGGCCCTCAAAGATGGGCGTATGTACCCGGTGACACGTCGAGACTGCATCTTCGGAGCCACACAGCTACGCCGGAGAGGTCCTCGTCGTTTACATGCTCGTCTGAAGATGCGTAATGTGTCGTCGTCCTGTGTCGCCAGTATTCCTACTTTCTTTGTGTTGTGTACCGCTGTCAGTGTCCGTCTGCGTGTCCGCAGTTGTCGTCGTCCGTGGAGCGTCCGTCTGGGTGTCCTCAGTTGTCGTCGTTCGTGGAGCGTCCGTCTGCATGTCCGCAGTTGTCGTCGTCCGTGGAGCGTCCGTCTGGGTGTCCACAGTTGTCGTCGTCCGTGGAGCGTCCGTCTGGGTGTCCTCAGTTGTCGTCGTCAGTCGTGGGACTTCGGTCTGGGTGTCCACAATTCCAAACTAGTCACTTGTGCCGGTACAGGAACAATGCCATTTGCTTCCAGAATCCCGTTCACTGTTCTGAGGAACAAGTTGTGATCTTGTTTGGCAACTCCGTCCGCACAGGCAGTGATGACCTGGATGTGGATGTTCTGGGTGGATGTTCTGGGTGGATGTCGGCGTCTCTGGTATTGGTGGGCCCGGCTGCTGAGGCCTCGTTGGGCGTCCAGTCCATACAGTCGTAATCTGCATCTGGCTTATAGAAGGGAATCTCGGGAACTGGTCAGGTCCAGGGTCTAAGGTCGCGGCGACCTGCCTCTGAGTGGTCGGCGGCGTGGTGATCTGCTCTGTAATCTACGTCGGTTCCTCCTTCCTTCTTGTTCAGAGTTAGGAGGTGGCGGCAGCGTGCTGTTCTCCACACTTCGCGCATTTCATGGTGGTGGCGGTACAGTCCTTGTAGTTGTGAGTGCCGGAGCATGAGCTGCACTTAGCCCTTTGTTCTGGGCACTTGTTGGTGAAGTGCTCATAGCTGAAGCACTTGTACCACTGCCTCATATTGTAGACCTTCTCCATGGCGATCTGGTTTGGAGAGGAGGTGATTCCAAAGCACTTGAAACAGTTCTTCACTGCTTCCTGGGCCTGTTCTGCTGTTTCAAAGGTCATCTTCATCGTGGGTCGAGTGGCGTCGTTAGTCTTGATGAGTAGAGCTGTCGTCGCTCTCACAGTAGGGTTTTCTTCCTTCGCTTGCAGCACTATGGTGTCGGGGACCTCACCCGCTAACCAGCGGTTCAGCCTGTTCACAAGTATCCTTTTTCCGCCAGTGATTTCTCTTCGAGGAATCGGTGAGAGGTTCGCCTCCAGTAGGGGGACCCGGCGTTCCGGGTCCAGGATCTTCTGTAGGTCCGCTTTTGTTGTCACGACTACCGTGGCCTCGTTACCATGGGACGTCAACTGGTCCCATTGATGTTGCCGTGTCCATGGCTGCTGCAATTTCGCGCTTGTAGACTTCGAGGAGTCGCACCTTCACTTTGTATGTCATGTTCTCTGGCAGGTGTGTGTGTGGGGGGGAACACAGCTTGCCGGCAGGTGTGTGTGTGGGAACACAGCTTGCCGTCAGGTGTGTGTGTGGGAACACAGCTTGCCGGCAGGTGTGTGTGTGGGAACATAGCATCCCGGTAGGTGTGTGAGAGAACACAGCTTGTCGGTAGGTGTGTGTGTGGGAACACAGCTTGCCGGCAGGTGTGTGTGTGGGAACACAGCTTGCCGGCAGGTGTGTATGTGGGAACATAGCATCCCGGCAGGTGTGTGAGGGAATACAGCACGCCAGCAGGTGTGTGGGGGAACACAGCACGCCAGCAGGTGTGTGGGAACACAGCTTGCCAGCAGGTGTGTGTGTGTGGGAACACAGCACGCCAGCAGGTGTGTGTGGGAACATAGCTTACCAGCAGGTGTGTGTGGGAACACAGCTTACCAGCAGGTGTGTGTGTGAGAACACAGCTTACCAGCAGGTGTGTGTGTGAGAACACAGCTTACCAGCAGGTGTGTGTGGGAACACAGCTTGCCGGCAGGTGTGTATGTGGAACATAGCATCCCGGCAGGTGTGTGAGGGAATAAAGCACGCCAGCAGGTGTGTGGGGGAACACAGCACGCCAGCAGGTGTGGGGGAACACAGCTTGCCAGCAGGTGTGTGTGTGTGAGAACACAGCTTACCAGCAGGTGTGTGTGTGAGAACACAGCTTACCAGCAGGTGTGTGTGTGAGAACACAGCTTACCAGCAGGTGTGTGTGTGAGAACACAGCTTACCAGCAGGTGTGTGTGGGAACACAACACGCCAGCAGGTGTGTGTGGGAACACAGCTTGCCAGCAGGTGTGTGTGAGGGAACACAGCTTACCAGCAGGTGTGTGTGCGAGAACACAGCTTACCAGCAGGTGTGTGTGTGGGAACACAGCTTACCAGCAGGTGTGTGAGGGAACACAGCTTACCAGCAGGTGTGTGTGTGGGAACACAGCATCCCGGCAGGTGTGTGTGTGGGAACACAGCACGCCGGCAGGTGTGTGTGTGGGAACACAGCACGCCAGCAGGAGAGGAGAGGTGGACATGTTCCGGCAGTAGTGATCCCAGTGCTGTGTGTGGTGGGGGGGTCGGTTCCCCCCTCCCCCCCCCCCCCCCACGAGGCAAAGGAGCTCTCCTGTGCTGTACGAGGCTTGCACCTCTCGCTTATTACCACCAATTACTACNCCCACCCTGGGTGAGAGACACACCTCCTGCATCTATGATGACAAAC
Organism: Procambarus virginalis; assembly: GCA_020271785.1. Lineage (NCBI taxonomy): Eukaryota > Metazoa > Arthropoda > Malacostraca > Decapoda > Cambaridae > Procambarus > Procambarus virginalis. The sequence continues at coordinate 36,910 of WNGS01158244.1, forward strand.
CGAGGATGTTTCTCATCCCTGGTAGAGGCAGACTTGCTTGACAACAGAAGAAACAACGGCGCCATATGTGGCTTGACAACAGAACAGACAACGGCGTCATATGTGGCTTGACAACAGAACAGACAACGGCGTCATATGTGGCTTGACAACAGAACAGACAACGGCGCCATATGTGGCTTGACAACAGAACAGACACGGCGTCATATGTGGCTTGACAACAGAACAGACAACGGCGCCATATGTGGCTTGACAACAGAAGACAACGGCGCCATATGTGGCTTGACAACAGAACAGACAACGGCGCCATATGTGGCTTGATAACAGAACAAAACGGCGCCATATGTGGCTTGACAACAGAACAGACAACGGCGCCATATGTGGCTTGACAACAGGACAGTCAACGGCGCCATATGTGGTTTGACAACAGAACAGACAAAGGCGCCATATGTGGCTTGACAACAGAACAGACAACGGCGCCATATGTGGCTTGACAACAGAACAGACAACGGCGCCATATGTGGCTTGACAACAGGACAGACAACGGCACAAGTATCTCCAGGATATTTATAAAGCCGGAGATGAACTAGATCAAATTTACACTGACGGATCATCTAATCCTGTCAATGGCAGGGCTGGTGCAGCATACACGGTAATTAGGAAGATGCCTTTCAACGCGGAAATTAAGAAAAGCCCGTATTGAGAACTATGCCTCTTCAACACAAGCAGAGCTAACTGCCATTGTTATGGCGTTAAGATTCCTTGAACGGAACACTAATGGTGCAGCGATCTGCACTGATTCCAAAGCAGCGCTACAAAGCCTGGTAAAAATAGGGCAGAAAATCTTGTGATAGTCGCTGAGATCAAGAGAGCTGGGAGTACTTACCAATCAGGAAGAGTCATCAAGTTTCTGTGGATCCCCTCCCATGTTGGAATATGTGGAATGAACGAGCAGATGTGCTGGCTGCTGAAGGCGCTGAAGGAGACCATATTGAATACTTCATACCCAAGACTCTACTACAAATTAGAGGTATTGTCAGGCAACATCACCGTGACAAGTAACTGAGGAAAGGAGGATAGAAGCACAACCAGTGAATCTGTACGATGGTACAACATGGTTGCTGCTGGCAATCCCAATCATTATGGCCGAAGAGGAGGAGGACGAGGGAGAGAATCAGCAATAGCGAGAATCCGTCTTGGATACAGATATCCATGGATATTTGGCACGGAAACAACAGTTGATCAGAGGAGTTGCAGAATCTGTGGTGAGAGTGACGGACACCGCCTTGACCACTACCTGAGAGAATGTGAACACCTGAGAGACATTAGAAATGTTAGTAGCATAGTAAACCCCACATTGTTTGAGTTAGGGAAATACTATTTGTCAAATATAAATGCTGTCCTTAAAAGACAAAAGCTGTCCATTTTGCACCCGCAAGATAACGTAAGCTTTTAAGGGTTGATAGATGTTAATCTTCTTGTTTGAGGAGCTGTTCACTTGAGACAGTTAAGCAAGTCCCAGCTGTGTCTGGGTACAAGTGACAGGATGAACAACCCAGCGGGTTTTCTTCCTATAGGGGAGTGTTGTACATGCTGCTATGGCGGTGTGCCCACTCACAGGATGAGTGGCGCTGCCCAATACTGTCACTATGGCGGTGTGTTCACTCACAGATGAGTGGCGCTGCCCAATACTGTCACTATGGCGGTGTGTCCACTCACAGGATGAGTGGCGCTGCCCAATACTGTCACTATGGCGGTGTGTCCACTCACAGGATGAGTGGCGCTGCCCAATACTGTCACTATGGCGGTGTGTCCACTCACAGGATGAGTGGCGCTGCCCATACTGTCACTATGGCGGTGTGTCCACTCACAGGATGAGTGGCGCTGCCCAATACTGTCACTATGGTGTGTGTCCACTCACAGGATGAGTGGCGCTGCCCAATACTGTCACTATGGCGGTGTGTCCACTCACAGGATGAGTGGCGCTGCCCAATACTCACTATGGGTGTGTGTGTCACTCACAGATGAGTGGTGCTGCCCAATACTGTCACTATGGTGGTGTGTCTACTCACAGAATGAGTGGTGCTGCCCAGTACTGTCACTATGGCGGTGTCTCCACTCACAGGATGAGTGGCGCTGCCCAATACTGTCACTATGGCGGTGTGTCCACTCACAGGATGAGTGGTGCTGCCCAATACTGTCACTATGGCGGTGTGTTCACTCACACAGGATGAGTGGCGCTGCCCAATACTGTCACTATGGCGGTGTGTCCACTCACAGGATGAGTGGTGCTGCCCAACTGTCACTATGTGGTGTGTTTCACACCACTCACAGGATGAGTGGCGCTGCCCAATACTGTCACTATGGCGGTGTGTTCACTCACAGGATGAGTGGCGCTGCCCAATACTGTCACTATGGCGGTGTGTTCACTCACAGGATGAGTGGCGCTGCCCAATACTGTCACTATGGGTGTGTCCACTCACAGGATGAGTGGCGCTGCCCAATACTGTCACTATGGTGTGTGTTCACTCACAGGATGAGGGGTGCTGCCCAATACTGTCACTATGGCGGTGTGTCCACTCACAGGATGAGTAGCGCTGCCCAATACTGTCACTATGGTGGTGTGTCCACTCACAGGATGAGTGGCGCTGCCCAATACTGTCACTATGGTGGTGTGTTCACTCAAAGGATGAGTGGCGCTGCCCAATACTGTCACTATGGCGGTGTGTTCACTCACAGGATGAGTGGCGCTGCCCAATACTGTCACTATGGTGGTGTGTGTCCACTCACAGGATGAGTGACGCTGCCCAATACTGTCACTATGGTGGTGTGTCCACTCACAGAATGAGTGGTGCTGCCCAATACTGTCACTATGGTGGTGTGTTCCACTCACAGGATGGGTGACGCTGCCCAATACTGTCACTATGTGGTGTGTCCACTCACAGGATGAGTGGCGCTGCCCAATACTGTCACTATGGTGGTGTGTTCACTCACAGGATGGTGACGCTGCCCAATACTGTCACTATGGTGGTGTGTCCACTCACAGAATGAGTGGTGCTGCCCAATACTGTCACTATGGCGGTGTGTCCACTCACAGGATGGTGACGCTGCCCAATACTGTCACTATGGTGGTGTTCACTCACAGGATGGTGACGCTGCCCAATACTGTCACTATGGCGGTGTGTTCACTCACAGGATGAGTGCGCTGCCCAATACTGTCACTATGGCGGTGTGTCCACTCACATGATGAGTGACGCTGCCCAATACTGTCACTATGGCGGTGTGTCCACTCACAGGATGAGTGGCGCTGCCCAATACTGTCACTATGGCGGTGTGTCCACTCACAGGATGGGTGACGCTGCCCAATACTGTCACTATGGCGGTGTGTCCACTCACAGGATGAGTGGCGCTGCCCAATACTGTCACTATGGCGGTGTGTCCACTCACAGGATGAGTGGCGCTGCCCAATACTGTCACTATGGCGGTGTGTCCACTCACAGGATGAGTGGCGCTGCCCAATACTGTCACTATGGCGGTGTGTCCACTCACAGGATGAGTGACGCTGCCCAATACTGTCACTATGGCGGTGTGTCCACTCACAGGATGAGTGGCGCTGCCCAATACTGTCACTACGGCGGTGTGTCCACTCACAGGATGAGTGACCTGCCCAATACTGTCACTATGGCGGTGTGTCCACTCACAAGATGAGTGACGTTGCAAAATACTGTCATTATGGCGGTGTGTCCACTCACAAGATGAGTGACGCTGCCCAATACTGTCACTTTCCGTGGCAAAATATAAAAAAATTACTATAACGCATATGTGGCTTGACAACAGAACAGACAATGCGCCATATGTGACTTGACCACAGAACAGACAACGCGCCATATGTGGCTTGACAACAGAACAGACAACGGCGCCATATGTGGCTTGACAACAGAACAGACAACGGCGCCATATGTGGCTTGACAACAGAACAGACAACGGCGCCATATGTGACTTGACCACACAACAGACAACGGCGCCATATGTGACTTAACAACACAACAGACAACGGCCCCATATGTGACTTAACAGAGAACAGACAAGGACGCCAGAGGACGAGGTCTGTGACGCCAGCTGGTGCAGTGGTAGGGTCAGCGAGACACTGCAGAGGATCAATGAACCAGCTACACACACACGGCAGTAATGCCGCCGGCTCAAACTCTCGGTAAACAAGGTGTGGGAACAACTGAACCCAAAATTACACCTTTATAGTAGAGGAAAATCCGCTCTTTCCTGCAGTAACTGACAAGGGGATGCAAGGAACGCCGACCCGTCGTGTGGTCAAGCCGTCGCTGTTCCAACCCTCCACGTGCATGGATACTTAGAAGACATGAGTCTCACTAGTCTACACTCGAGGACCACCTGACTACTCGAGACTAACCTTAAGTGGAGCCGTACCCCGCCAGGACCCTCCTGGCGCAGCGGTACACACCCAGCTGCCCGTAGTTAGCGACCAATTTGGTCTGCCTGGTTTCGTATCCTGGCCAGGGAGGGTTGGCTAGGCAAGCTGTTGGCCTCCCTCCTGTGAGCTCCTGTACCCGCCTGTGTGCTCCTGTACCCTCCTGTGTGCTCCTGTACCCGCCTGTGTGCTCCTGTACCCGTCTGTGTGCTCCTGTACCCGTCTGTGTGCTCCTGTACCCGTCTGTGTGCTCCTGTACCCGTGTGCTCCTGTACCCGCCTGTGTGCTCCTGTACCCGCCTGTGTGCTCCTGTACCCGTCTGTGGCTCCTGTACCCGCCTGTGTGCTCCTGTACCCGCCTGTGTGCTCCTGTACCCGCCTGTGTGCTCCTGTACCCGTCTGTGTGCTCCTGTACCCGTCTGTGTGCTCCTGTACCCGCCTGTGTGCTCCTGTACCCGCCTGTGTGCTCCTGTACCCGCCTGTGTGCTCCTGTACCCGCCTGTGTGCTCCTGTACCCACCTGTGTGCTCCTGTACCACCTGTGTGCTCCTGTACCCGCCTGTGTGCTCCTGTACCCACCTGTGTGCTCCTGTACCCACCTGTGTGCTCCTGTACCCACCTGTGTGCTCCTGTACCCACCTGTGTGCTCCTGTACCCACCTGTGTGTTCCTGTACCCGCCTGTGTGCTCCTGTACCCGCCTGTGTGCTCCTGTACCCACCTGTGTGCTCCTGTACCCACCTGTGTGCTCCTGTACCCGCCTGTGTGCTTCTGTACCCGCCTGTGTGCTCCTGTACCCACGTGTGTGCTCCTGTACCCTCCTGTGTGCTTCTGTACCCACCTGTGTGCTCCTGTACCACCTGTGAGCTCCTGTACCCACCTGTGTGCTCCTGTACCCTCCTGTGTGCTTCCTGTACCCACCTGTGTGCTCCTGTACCCACCTGTATGCTCCTGTACCCGCCTGTGTGATCCTGTACCCGCCTGTGTCCTCCTGTACCCACCTGTGAGCTCCTGTACCCACCTGTGTGCTCCTGTACCCGCCTGTATGCACCTGTCCCGCCTGTGTGCTCCTGTACCCACCTGTGTGCTCCTGTACCCGCCATTATGCTCCTGTACCTGCCTGTGTGCTCTGTACCCGCCTGTGTGCTCCTGTACCCCCTGTGTGCTCCTGTACCCTCCTGTACCCGCCTGTGTCCTCCTGTACCCACCTGTGAGCTCCTGTACCCACCTGTGAGCTCCTGTACCCACCTGTGTGCTCCTGTACCCACCTGTGTGCTCCTGTACCCTCCTGTATGCTCCTGTACCCACCTGTGTGCTCCTGTACCCGCATGTGTGCTCCTGTACCCGCCTGTGTGCTCCTGTACCCTCCTGTATGCTCCTGTACCCGCCTGTGTGCTCCTGTACACCCTGTATGCTCCTGTACCCGCCTGTGTGCTCCTGTACCCGCCTATGTGCTCCTGTACCCGCCTGTATGCTCCTGTACCCGCCTGTGTGCTCCTGTACCCGCCTGTGTTTCCTGTACCCGCCTGTGTGCTCCTGTACCCGCCTGTGTGCTCCTGTACCCGCCTGTGTGCTTCTGTACCCGCCTGTGTGCTCCTGTACCTGCCTGTGTCCTCCTGTACCCGCCTGTGTCCTCCTGTACCCGCCTATGTCCTCCTGTACCCACCTGTGTGCTCCTGTACCCGCCTGTGTGCTTCTGTACCCACCTGTGTGCTCCTGTACCCGCCTGTGTGCTTCTGTACCCACCTGTGTGCTCCTGTACCCGCCTGTGTGCTCCTGTACCCGCCTGTGTGCTCCTGTACCCCCTGTGTGCTCCTGTACCAGCGGGTGTGCTCCTGTACCCACCTGTATGCTCCTGTACCGCTTGTGTGCTCCTGTACCCGCCTGTGTGCTCCTGTACCCGCCTGTGTGCTCCTGTACCCACCTGTGTGCTCCTGTACCCACCTGTGTGCTCCTGTACCCGCCTGTGTGCTCCTGTACCCGCCTGTGTGCTCCTGTACCCGCCTGTGTGCTACTGTACCCACCTGTGAGCTCCTGTACCCACCTGTGTGCTCCTGTACCCGCCTGTGTGCTCCTGTACCCACCTGTGTGGTCCTGTACCCGCCTGTGAGCTCCTGTACCCGCCTGTGTGCTCCTGTACCCGCCTGTGTCCTCCTGTACCCGCCTGTGTCTTCCTGGTACCCGCCTGTGTCCTCCTGTACCCACCTGTCTGCTCTGTACCCGCCGGTGTGCTTCTGTACCCACCTGTGTGCTCCTGTACCCGCCTGTGTG
>WNGS01158250.1:0-10961 GCA_020271785.1 Procambarus virginalis
TTTGACTTCCTTTACAGCTTCTTCAATTCTTTCCTTCTCCTTGGCCACTTGTGCATAGGTGAGTTGCATGTCTTTCTTGCACTATTCTATACCCTGTGTAACTTCCTCCATCTGTGCTGACAACAGCTGTTTCTCCTGTTGAATTTCCTTGCCTAACCTATTGTAGTCATTTAGGCTTAAATTTACTTTAACTTCTTCCAAAGCTATTTTTAAGAGTTTATTTTCTTCTTTCATGTCTTTGCAATTTGTTTCCAATTGATTCTTATCCTTGCGCAAGTCTTTCACTATATCCTCAAGACATAAAACTTTGCTATTCAAATGGTCATTACTTTCTTTCAATTTACGAATTATTTCTACATGAGAGTTCACAATACTATCTAAATTTACCAACTTGTTATGTAGACTGCTAATATCAATGCTTTCTTCATTGAATCCCTCAAAATCAAGCTCTGTTTTGTTTTTCTACTTGCCAGTGGCCATCTTGAATGTTGTTCTCTGCACTGTAAACACTATAGGGGCAACTTTTTCTCATCCAATTTTTCACTTCCCTTAGCACATTCCTGTTATCTCACCTATTTTTCAAAAGCACTATACCTTTATGTTCTCTGGGACACCACTCACTATCATCAACCTGTACTACAATACTTAGGATTGTTGAAATATGCTGGAGCTCCTCTGATGCAAGTGTTGACCCTGGGGGTGTTCACCTTTTTTTTTGTGTGCTGCTCTTACGGTGGTCATGTGAGCTGGGAGTAGTATTCTCAGGTACTCGGGCTGCATGTGCTTAGGGTCACCTTCCCCGAGTGCCCTGTAAGTACCGCCCTTGGGGCTTGGGGTTGCCTTTCACAAGTCACCTTGGGTCTACCTCTGTTGGCTTTTCGCTGCTTGGCGTTGGCCGCCCCGAGTGTTTGGGGGTTTTCCTCCCTTGTTACCTTGGGGTAAGTGGTAGTTATAGCACTGGTGGGGCGCAGGGTACTGCGTAGCTAGTTTTCACCTATGACAGCGGCCGGCTCTGTTCCCTCTGGGTACGTTGTCCACTTGTGTGGTTTTTCTTTTATATTTGTTTTTGCCTGTTAGGGGGTCTGCCTTGTGTTCCCCCCTATACATTAGGGTAATTTGTGTGGTGGCATCCCCTGCTTCGCCCTCATGGGTGGACACGTCCCGTGGGTTCAGCTTTAGCAGTTTGCTTGGTAGTTTGGGGCGCCGGTTAGCAGTGCCCTGCCTGGGATAACCCTTAGCAGATCCAGTCTAGGCGCCCTGGGAAACCCCACGAGGGCTCTTGGGTTCGATAGTGGAGACCCTTGCGTCCCCTCTCGCTTTGTGCGAGTTGAGGGTTGCTCTGTCCCTTTGTATCAGGGTGACTTTCCTTGTTTTTGCCTCAGTCATGCTGCCTGTTGGGTCAGTGGTCGTGTGGCGGCGCTTCATGCTCTTCTTGGCGCAGTGGTTTTTTTTTTTTTTGTTTTGCTCCTATGGTCATAGTCATAGGTTTGTTCGTCTGCAGCCATCTCCCTTTTTCTGGTGAACTATGTATCTGCTGCTTTCCGGAGGGGTCCTTGGGTTGTTGTTGTCTTGACTTCATGTTGAGGAGTGGAGCACCGACCGCCTCCCGGGTATGTCCCCTTGTTTTCTTAGGTAGTCTTTGGTGAAGTAGCTCCAGGAGCTGTAGGGACTCCCCCAGAAAACCAGCGTTGAATGTAATGAAATGCCATTTTCTGGGCGAGTCCCGGAGGCTCCCCGGCACCCTCCGCCCTCCGGTCAGCGTTTTTTTCAGGATTTTGATATCCAGCCTCAGAACTGGGGTGGGAATCACCGGCGCGGGGGTCTGGGGCTCCTCCTTCCCCTCCCGGGGAGGGGTGAGCTGCGCAGACATGCGGCACGGCTCATATGACGTCATGCTTGTTTGTTCGTTTTTCTTGGGGAGTTCTGTCCACTCGTTTGTCGATTTTCGTTGTTAACCAGAATAGGGTTTGTTTTGTGGTGCTTACCTTTCTGGGTGCCTGTCCCGGTCGATGGCAGATATAGAATGCTCCAAATCACATGTGCATTCTATGGGCCATTGCTCCCCGTGCCTCTGTGAGGGGGCCAGGTTCTGGCTCGTGGTCCCCGGTTGGCCTATAACTCCACCCACATCGACTGATGCAAAATAGTTACGGTATCCATATCAGCCATGGATAGCTATGGGGAGCCTCCGGGACTCATCCAGAAAATGGTGTTTCATTACACTCAACGCTGGTTTTTTGAGAGTAATCTGTTGAGTGGTTAAGACATACACATGTGCGGTCTGTGTTGATGTGTCTTCCTTCCAAGAGTATTTAATTATCTTCAGCCTTTCCAAGGTTAATAATTAATGAACTTACCTTGGAGCTGCTGCATCATCAACACATCCCCTTTTTATCAATCATTATTAAGAGTCTTATCCTCAAAACAATTGTAATATTGTATAGAATGCACAACTGGTCTACATTCGATGCTGATTAAACAGCTTATGTTGGCTGTGTGACCATAATTCAGGTGAATGTAAAAGTAGCACTGTTGTTATGTGCAAACTTAGGAGGTGATTTGTATAGAGCAGTGAAGTGCAAAAATTGAGACTTGGAAAGATGTCAGTACAGTAAGTCAGAGATTTGTATGTCGGAAACACATTTTAGTATACTTTTCAGCTCTGATATCACAACAACCTAAAGTGAGTAAGTTCTGGGAGATCATCAGTATTTTGAAGAGCAATATTATTATGGCATCCCTTATGTTGAAAATATTCATTATCCATCATATAATTTTTGTTCCGGATGTTACGTTTGTCTTGCTCTTTAAATGAAACGTCGTCGATCATTATTGTTCTTAGATCCATATCAAATACCATACTTCTCTGAAAACATCTATGTATTATATCATCACTGCATTTAAGTACTCAACTGTAATTAATTTTTTCACCATATCAGATTTGTTCTGTAGTAGGAATATGCCAAAGTTAGCATCAAGCTGTTTTATATTGTCTACTAGAAGACTTTGTTGATATCTGATTGTAATTTTTTAGCATCTTTTACTGGGGCAATTTTTATGCTGTTTTCAGTATCATTCTCAAAAGTTCACACAAAGCTGGGGGTTGTGTTGTTGTCTTAGTTGAATATAAGAAAAACCAACTTAGTGCATATTTATCTTGATAATAATTTGATTGATGCTTCATATATGGTCATTAATAATACTTTCTCTGTGCAGTGAGGACAACAATCTGGGATTATACTTCTTCAACCAGGTGACCGGGGAGAGTAGGTGGACCCATCCTGTTGATACTGTGGTCCGTGCCCTCGTTGTCAGCAACAGAATCACCACTGGCTCCCAAGGTATGATTTATTCTACACTCCCCCAAAGTATGGTTTATTCTACACTTCCCAAGGTATGATTTACACTGTCTTAATCATTGCACTGCATAGAGCGCCCTGAGGTACTAGATAGGGGGTGCGTTGAGCGCCACAAGGCGCTCATGGGTATAGTGTAGCATTCAAAACTCCCATGGCTACACAGGGTTCACATCAGCTTCCTCAGGGCTATCATAAACAGACGCCATTTAAAAAAATCAATGGCTATATTCCCGAGTGTGAGCCTCAGTACTGAGTGAGCAACCAAGGCTGGCACACGCAATATGAGCTAACAACACTGCTGTTCAGCTTGTTGCCACAGCTGCCACAGCATCACCTAAAAATGTTAAAATATATATGTAACTGGTATTATTTAGCCATGATAGTATTACAGAAGACCCTGGCTGTGATAAATACTGTGTACAATGTTCAGATATCAGTGAATCAATGTTTTTCAAGATGTTCACAGCACTAGCCACAGCACACTGCCATTATCCATCCATCGTCCATCTAAGAATCTTCAAACGACTTCTCGTGTTCCTTTACAAAATAAACTTGTGCAAAATTATTCATTTGCAGGATTTAGTGGGCCTTGGGAGTTGACTTGGCCCCGGGTCCTGATGTGGGGGTTCCCAAGGCTGGGGAGGGGCTGACGTGGGGGCCTTGGGCCTCGTTGGGACCCCCTCCTGGGTTTTTCTACCTTCTGAGCAGGGCTTACTGTTTCAAGGAGTGAGGTTTTCTTCCCCCCCCCCTCTTCTTTGTACAAGTTGGATTTGGTCTGCCCCTCCCCATGTTCGGTTCTGTGTTCCTTCAGGTGCTTCAGTCCTGTCTTTCCGGAGGTTTTCAGTTTCTCGCGTCCCACCTCATGTGGCGCGGGACACCTTTGCGGCTCACATCCTGTGCGACCCAGATTACACCTCTATCATGGATCTATCTTCGTTCAGGTTTGGGTCTTTGTTTCCCTTTGGGGGGAGCCGGTCGGCCGAGCGGACAGCACGCGGGACTTGTGATCCTGTGGTCCTGGGTTTGATCCCAGGCGCCGGCGAGGAACAATGGGCAGAGTTTCTTTCACCCTATGCCCCTGTTACCTAGCAGTAAAATAGGTACCTGGGTGTTAGTCAGCTGTCACGGGCTGCTTCCTGGGGGTGGAGGCCTGGTCGAGGACCGGGCCGCGGGGACACTAAAAAAAAAAGCCTCGGAATCATCTCAAGATAACCTCAAGATAACCCTACTGTATTCATTACGAGGTTCCAGAGTCGTCCTGGCTAGCGGACCATCCTGTATTTTCGTTGAAGGCTTGGCATACATTCTGTTGTTCCCGCATGCTTGAGTGGCGTGATGCACTGACGGTGGTCCAGGTTTTCTTGGGGGCAAGTTTGAACACCTCAATGCATGCTTGTTCACCCCTGTCTGTCCTCGGGATGTTGGCGTAGTGCAGCTTCACGTGCAGGTTTCCTCCCTTTCAGCTGTGCTGGTTGCTGAGGACTTCTGCGCTCATAGCCTGCTGGCTACGGTTTTGCGGTTCTTTTCCCTCCTGGAGTTGTCCGCTGATTAGTTTGAGGAGGATATGGAGGCGCTTGGGACCATTTCTGGATCTAGTGCCTTGGGCTCGGTGGTGCGTGCGTCGTCTGCCCTGCTGAAGCCATTTGCGCCAATCCTGTGAGATACAGTGTCTCTGTTTTATGCTTTGCGGCTCACGTGTCTGCTGGCGGTGCTTGCCTCCTCCTTGGAATCTGCTTGGGCCCTGGATCATAGATTGTCTTCTCCCTTTTGTTCCTTGCTGTTTGTGGATTCTGCGGTTGAGCAGTATCTGCAGGCAACTTCTTCTAGTTGTCATCCAATGTCGGATGTGTTAGTTCTCTGAGCAACCTGTCCTCTTAACACTTTGGCGCACCCTCCGCGCCACCCCTCAACTATGCGATGTGGGTCCCAACGTTTCACGGGAGCGCGCGGTAATTCTGAAAAGTGTATACTCTCTTCAACTTTGTTACCTCAATTCTCATCCTACGAGATTAAATTTGGTATCATTGTGTTTGCAATAGAATTCTCTACAGCACTAAATGCATATAAACTCCAAAAGCCTGGCTAATTACCTGCAGCAAACAGAGAAAGTGCGAACGAGTTATCTAGGAGCGCACAAAAGCGATAAAATGTGTTCACTCTTTTTCACTCTGGTCACCTCAATTTTCGTCCTAGGTCTTTTATTTTGTTATCAATGGGTTCGCAATAGAATTCTCTAGAGGAACATTAGCATATAAAATAAAAAACCTGGTCACGCTCCAACAGCTGACGAGTTGAAGACGGGCCATGTGTTAGCCACGAGTGAGCGCCCAGACGCCTTCCAGCTACACTCCCAATTCCTGCCCACAAATGTTTAGTATTATTGCTTTTTGCTAATCTCAGTTTTCATGTTACAGCGCTCATTTAGGTATGAAATTGTTCCTAATAGAATGCTTTAGATGGATATGTGCATATAAGGGCCAATTGAAGAACAATATTGCCAGTCCAATACGCAAAAGTATGAAAAAAAAAAATATATACAAAATAATAAATTTTTTGTACTTACCACCTCAGTGTTGTGTGTTGAACATGACATAGGCATGCAGGGAAGACATAGGCGCGCATTTTAAAACCAGTCCCCAAAAAATCGGATAAAAACCTGATTGTTAGAAGAATGAGTAAGTCACCATCAGTGACGTCACGAGTCGGGACTAGACCTCGGCGCGGAACAATTTGGGCGACCTGAGGTCACAGGTCATCAGAGTTTCCACATCCACTATTTCTCAAAGGTCAAATAGCCATTTTGTAATCGGGAATAGCCCTTCCCTAAGATGCTTGTGTAATTAACTTCAGTTAAAAGAATTCAACCAATCTGGGTCATTCAGTACAACAGAGATTAGTTGTTAAACTTAAGCCTTGCTAGTAACTTAGTAAACTAGGCGGAAGAATACCTTGCTCTGGCTTCTTTGTGGAGCAGAGCGACGGAAGACAGTGTGGTATGAGGAGCGGCCCGGGCAGGTGGCCTCAACCCATTTGCCCAAGACCTAGCACTAACACCAAGCTGGTCGCCTCAAGGTAGAGTTTGCTGTAAGAGTTGGTATAGGGCATTAGTTCAACTCATTGCTTTTCACATCAGGGAGTGCTCAGTTTAGGGAGTGCTTTGATTTTTAGATTTTGTTTAGTTTTGAATAAACCATTTAGCTAGTAAATTGTCTTTTTATTAATTTCCATTTTGTGTAATTTATTTGCATTTTCCGGGACCACGTGGGTAGTGTGGCCGAGTTGAGTTGGGCCACATTCTAACACCGAATAAGAATTCATTGTCCCTTTGGTTTCTAATAATTCCATACTTAACGGAAAATCCAATTCATATATTACTAGTGGGGATCAAGCCCCAAGGTTTATTGATTAGCATGATCGATCCAGACCTTGGTCATTGCTCAGTGGTAATGGTCTGGTGGTGGCAGCGCAAGGCGATTCTAGAGTTTTGCTAGAAGTCTGTTTTCATGTCATAACGTTGTAGAATCTTAAGTCGGTCAACGGCTTAAGACCACGTGGCGTAGGGTCGGCTCAAGTATAGCTCTGGGGGTCCCTTGGTATTGAGAAGTGAATAAAGATTAAGGACCGGGTGCAGGTAAAAGAAGATTAAAAGTAAGAACGGAGCACCCGTGTACAATGGTACACCCGTGTTACGAACACACCAGTGTTACAGTCCCTTCAGCCTCTCTCGCAACCACTGGGTTTGGCCTCTGGTGGGGCCTTGTGTCAGCTGCTGAGTCGCTGGTTTCCTCTATGGGTTTTTCGGGGTTCAGTGCAGTGTGGATGTCAATTCGGAAGGTTCATGCCACTCACGGATCGACGATTAGACTCCATTTGGAGTGCTCCTCGGTAGTTCATTGCCTGAATCGAGGGAGGGGGGATCGATGCGATCCTTGGCTCTTTGGGGCTGGTCGCTTCGGGTGACTCATCTGCTGAGTTCTTGGGGTTTGGCTCTCCTGGCAGTTCACGTTTGGGGGTGTTCAATGCCCTGGCTGACGTCCTGTCCCAGTTCATTCCTCCTGTCCTCAGAATGGATGGTCAACGCGGACTCCTTCAGTTGGTTCTGCCGAACGTATGGGCTCCCGGACGTGGACCTCTTCGCATCGGTATGATTGAGGCATCTCCCGGTATATGTGGTGCCCTTCCCCGACTGTGAGGGTGTCGGGGTCAATGCTTTTTGGCAGGGACTGTTCGAGGTGGGGTTACCTCTACCTCTTCCTCCCAGTTCCGCTGTTACTCCAGGTCCTAGCTCGCTTGGAGACTTACCAGGGGAGAGTAGTCCTTCTGGTTACTTGGTGGCTGGCCCAGCTTTCGTTTCATGCACTGTTTGCTCTGTGTTCGAACCCAGAGGTTTTCCTGCTGCTCCGCCTCTTTCAGATGATGGGTCCAGTCTGTTAAGTGGCTGGTTCGATCTTCTCCTCGGGTCTCACGTCTGGTATTTTTTACTTGGGTCTATCACCATCTGTATGGTGATCAGGTGGCTTCGTTGATGGTGTCCCACCTGCATGCTTCAACTCGGCGGCAGTATGAAGTTTTCTGGCGGTCCTTCCATTATTTCTTGTCCCTTTGCCATTTTACTTTGGTCTCTGTTCGGGTTGTCTTGTCCTTTCTCTCATGGTCGTTTCAAAACCGTCATCTTATGCCGAATACTGTCGCCTTATATTGTGCAGCGCTGGCGGAGCTGCTGCAGCTTGCTTTCGGCATCGATGTTACTTCTGCGCCGTTTTGCAAGCTGTCTCGGGTGTTGTTTCACCTCTGGCCTGCTCATGCGCTGCCTGAGCTGTCCTGGTCTTTGGACAGGATTCTCTTTTATCTCTCTTCCCCTTGGATTGTTGTGGCCCCTTCAGTTCAGGATTCTTTTCCCAAAGCCCTTTTTCCTGTTGGTACTGGCCTCTGGGAGTCGGGTCGGGGAGCTTCATGCTCTCCTCTGGTGCAGGGGTTTCTGCTCTTTTGGTCCTGGTCATAGGGTTTGTTTGTTTGCATCATGTTTCGTGTCCAGTTGCAGTTCTCCACCGTTATTTGTGTGCCACGGCCTCCATGACCGGGGATGCGCTTTAGGTTGATCCGGTTTTCCTTATTCTCTGTTCCAGGGTTCGGGTCTCCCAAGTCATCTGCAGGGTTATTCGGTCCAGCCAGCCTGTGGTCTATCCCTGTGCCCACAACATTCATAAGTTTACTGCGCTTGCTGTCATCTTCAGTAACATGTCTTTGGCTGACATTCGGGTAAGGGTTTTTGATGGTCGAACAAGGTCCTGGCTGCGCGTTACCTGGTGAATGTTTCCAAGCCTAGTCGGGCCTGTGTCGCGTAGGGTCGGCGATTTCAGCCAGTTATCTCAACTTCGCATTGAGGAGCGAGCAAAGACTATCTCCCGGGTAAGTCACTCTCTTATTTTCGTCTTTTGGTAAGTAACTCCAGGGAGCCGTAGGGGCTCCCCCCAGAAAACCAGCGTTGAATGTAATGAAACGCCATTTTCTGGGTGAGACCCAGAGGCTCCTTGGCAACCCTCCCTCTCTCTGGCTGGCAGTTTTTCGCGTTTTTAATATCTAGCCTCAGAACTGGGGTTTGGGTAGCAGGCATGAGGGGCCTGGGGCTGCCCTTGGCGAAGCTGCGCAGACAGCAGCGCTGTGACGTGGTGACGTCACACTCATTTGCTCATTTTTGTTTGTGGAGTTCTGTCCACTAGTTCGACTTTCAATAGCAATTTCTTAACCAGATAGGGGTTTGTTTTGGGGCGCTTACCTTTCTGGGTGCTTGATCCGTTCGATGGCAGACACAGACTGCATACAACCACACAGGGGCTTCTATAGGCCATTCCTCCCCCCATGCTTCTCTGAGGGGGCCAGATTCTAGCCGTGGTCCCTGGTAAGCCCAAAGAACTCCATACACATGACTGATGCCAAAGTCTAATATAGCAATATCAGCCTGGATAAGCTCTGGGGAGCCTCCGGGTCTCACCCAGAAAATGGCGTTTCATTACATTCAACACTGGTTTTCTGGGGGGAGCCCCGTCGGCTCCCCGGAGCTATACCAGGCTGATATACTAATGTCAGACTTTGGCATCAGTCATGTGTATGGAGTTCTTAGGGCATACCAGGGACCACGGCCAGAACCTGGCCTCCTCAGAGAGGCAAGGGAAGCAATGGCCTATAGAAACCCCCGTGTGGTTGGAAGCATTCTATGTCTGCCATCGACTGGGTCAAGCATACAGAAAGGTAAGCATCCCAAAACAAACCCTTATTCTGGTTAAAATTGATACCAAAAGCCGAACTAGTGGATAGAACTCCCCAACAGAAAAAAAGGAAACTAGTATGATGTCACCGTGACGCTGTCTGCGCAGCTCCCCCCCTCCCCGGGAGGGGCAAGGGGGAGCCCCGGACCTCTCATGCTGAGGCTCCAGCATGAGAAGTCTTTCCACCCATCAGTTCTTCGACTGATGCTAAAGGCACCGGTTGTGTGCTCCAGCTCCAGTAGTTGTTTCAGTACTGTACCTGGAGTGTGGTGTCTGTCTTCTAGGTGGTGCATGAGCTGGGAGTGAGTCTCCAGTACTCGGGCTGCATGCGCCTACAGTTACCTTCCCTAGGTGCCCTTGTAAGTACTGCCCTTGGGGCTTGGGGTTACCTGCCACAAGTTCCTTGGGTCCTGCTTCTGCTAGGACGTTTACTGTTTGTTTTTCGGCCGCTCTTTGTGTGATCGGGGGTTCTGTCTCCCTTGTTTGCCTTAGGGTAAGGGGCAGTTTGCACTGGTAGGGGCACAGGGTACTGCGCAGCTTGTTTTCACCAATCATAGCGGCCAGCTCTATTCCGCCTGGGTATGCTGTCCTCTTGCGGGGTTTTCTGTTTCTTTTTGTTTGTCTGCCTGGTGGGGGGTCTGCCTTTGGTTCTTGCCCCCTTTGTACTAGGTTTCCTTCTTTTCTGTGGAGGTCTTCTTCCCCTGCTAGGTCCTTGTGAGTGTACACGTCCTGGGGGCTCAGTTCTTAGAAAGTTGTTTGGTAGACTTGGGCGCTGGTTTGCAGTACCCTGCCTGGGATTACCTGAGCACGAGTCCTTTTATAGTAAACGCTCTGGACCCTGGAAATCCCTAGGGGAGCGTGGGCCGATGGATGTGGCCCTGGAGTCCCCCTTGCTTTGTGCGAGTTCAAGGGTTGCTCTGTCCCCTTGTCTCAGGGTGACACTCTGTTTTGCCTCCGTCTGCTGCCTGTTGGGTCGGTGACACCTTCCACCCTGAGTCTGCGAGTTTTGTTGCTTGTTGTGACTTGGTTACCCTGCCATATGCTGATTATGTGGGTGCAGGCAGCATGGGCGTTGCATGTTGCATTTCAGTGGCAACGCGCTAGGTTGTTTGCTCCCCGAAAGCCTGAGGCTGCCCCGTTTTGGTTGGTAGTCTTGTCGGGTGCCCCCCCCCCATTTCCTCCCTGCATCCGGGTCCTTACCGTCTGTGGAATTGGGGTTGGGGTGGGGCTTCCATGGTTTTGAGACTCAGTTGGTCTTGGGGAATTCTCCTTCCCAAGAAGGGGGAAGGGCACCTAGGGAAGGTAACTGTAGGCGCATGCAGCCCGAGTACTGGAG
>WNGS01158257.1:0-12711 GCA_020271785.1 Procambarus virginalis
GGTCTCTGAATAATTTTCGGTCGTTTACAGGTGAAATATCTGTAAATGGGTATAAAAACCAAAACTTACTCCTAAGATGTCTATTTCCCTTAACAAAACTCCTATGAACATATTGTCTGAAAATGGTCTTTTTCCCAATTTCGGTCATAAGTTTGTAAATAAACTCCTATGATTATATGAATTCTGAAATATTTTCATACATCTGAACTCTGAAAAATTTTGAATTTTCCTCTAAAGAACTCTTTAAGAACGTATGGTCCCCTTTTGCCTCGAATTTTCCACATAAGAATTCTTTAGCTCCAAATGAGTGATTTTGTAAATAAACCAAAATTGACCGTAGAGTTTATTCTCAGTAAGAAAGGCGCGGACTTTACCCTGACTTTTCTATAAAAAACTTCTATGACTTCTATGAACTCTGAAATTATTTCCTCATAAGAGTTCGTGAACTCCAAATCGGAAACTGTCAAATTTATAAGCAAACCCGAAGACCTAGAGACGAATGGAACATTTACCAGGAATCCCGAAGCCCTAAAAGGGATTGGGAAATTTAACTGTAAATCCAACACCCTAAATGGGGTTTTAAAAATTTAACTGGAAAACTAAAGCCCTAACGGGATTTTTCAAAAATAAAAAAATCCTGTTTAGTGTATTATCCCTATTTCTCACCTGGAGTACTCAGGATTGTGAGATCCGTCACCTGTAGCCCCCTGCCACAGGTAACGGTAGCCACCTGCCACACGTAACGGTAGCCACCTGCCACAGGTAACGGTAGCCACCTGCCACAGGTAACGGTAGCCACCTGCCACAGGTAACGGTAGCCACCTGCCACAGGTAACGGTAGCCACCTGCCACACGTAACGGTAGCCACCTGCCACACGTAACGGTAGCCTCCTGCCACAGGTAACGGTAGCCACCTGCCACAGGTAACGGTAGCCACCTGCCACAGGTAACGGTAGCCACCTGCCACACGTAACGGTAGCCACCTGCCACAGGTAACGGTAGCCCCCTGCCACAGGTAACGGTAGCCACCTGCCACACGTAACGGTAGCCACCTGCCACAGGTAACGGTAGCCACCTGCCACAGGTAACGGTAGCCACCTGCCACAGGTAACGGTAGCCACCTGCCACACGTAACGGTAGCCTCCTGCCACAGGTAACGGCAGCCACCTACCACAGGTAACGGCTGCCTCCTGCCACAGGTAACGGCAGCCACCTGCCACACGAAACGGCAGCCACCTGCCACAGGTAACGGCAGCCACCTGCCACACGTAACGGTAGCCTCCTGCCACAGGTAACGGCAGCCACCTGCCACAGGAAACGGTAGCCTCCTGCCACACGTAACGGTAGCCACCTGCCACAGGAAACGGTAGCCACCTGCCACAGGTAACGGCAGCCACCTGCCACAGGTAACGGTAGCCTCCAGCCACACGTAACGGTAGCCACCTGCCACAGGTAACGGTAGCCACCTGTCACAGGTAACAGCAGCCACCTGCCACAGGTAACGGTAGCCTCCAGCCACACGTAACGGTAGCCACCTGCCACAGGTAACGGTAGCCACCTGCCACAGGTAACAGCAGCCACCTGCCACAGGTAACGGTAGCCACCTGCCACACGTAACGGTAGCCACCTGCCACAGGTAACGGTAGCCACCTGCCACAGGTAACAGCAGCCACCTGCCACAGGTAACGGTAGCCTCCAGCCACACGTAACGGTAGCCACCTGCCACAGGTAACGGTAGCCACCTGCCACAGGTAACAGCAGCCACCTGCCACACGTAACGGTAGCCACCTGCCACAGGTAACGGCAGCCTCCTGCCACAGGTAACGGCAGCCACCTGCCACAGGTAACGGTAGCCTCCTGCCACAGGTAATGGCAGCCACCTGCCACAAGTAACGGCAGCCACCTGCCACAGGTAACAGCAGCCACCTGCCACAGGTAACGGCAGCCACCCGCCACACGTAACGGTAGCCTCCTGCCACAGTTAACGGCAACCACCTGCCACAGGTAACGGTAGCCACCTGCCACAGATAACGGCAGCAACCTGCCACAGGTAACGGCAGCCACCTGCCACAGGTAACGGTAGCCTCCTGCCACAGGTAACGGCAGCCTCCTGCCACAGGTAACGGTAGCCACCTGTCACAGGTAACGGCAGCCTCCTGCCACAGGTAACGGTAGCCTCCTGCCACAGGTAACGGTAGCCACCTGCCACAGGTAACGGCAGCCACCTGCCACAGGTAACGGTAGCCACCTGCCACAGGTAACGGCAGCCACCTGCCACAGGTAACGGTAGCCACCTGCCACAGGTAACGGTAGCCTCCTGTCACAGGTAACGGCAGCCTCCTGCCACAGGTAACGGTAGCCACCTGTCACAGTTAACGGTAGCCTCCTGCCACAGGTAACGGTAGCCACCTGCCACAGGTAACGGTAGCCTCCTGACACAGGTAACGGTAGCCACCTGCCACAGGTAACGGCAGCCACCTGCCACACGTAACGGTAGCCTCCTGCCACAGGTAACGGCAGCCTCCTGCCACAGGTAACGGTAGATTCCTGCCACAGGTAACGACAGCCTCCTGCCACAGGTAACGGTAGCCACCTGCCACAGATAACGGTAGCCACCTGCCACAGGTAACGGTAGCCACCTGCCACACGTAACGGTAGCCTCCTGCCACAGGTAACGGCAGCCTCCTGCCACAGGTAACGGTAGCCTCCTGCCACAGGTAACGGTAGCCACCTGCCACAGGTAACGGCAGCCACCTGCCACAGGTAACGGTAGCCACCTGCCACAGGTAACGGCAGCCACCTGCCACAGGTAACGGTAGCCACCTGCCACAGGTAACGGTAGCCTCCTGCCACAGGTAACGGCAGCCTCCTGCCACAGGTAACGGTAGCCACCTGTCACAGGTAACGGTAGCCTCCTGCCACAGGTAACGGCAGCCACCTGCCACACGAAACGGTAGCCTTCTGCCACAGGTAACGGTAGATTCCTGCCACAGGTAACGACAGCCTCCTGCCACAGGTAACGGTAGCCACCTGCCACAGATAACGGTAGCCACCTGCCACAGGTAACGGTAGCCACCTGTCACTGGTAACGGCAGCCACCTGCCACAGGTAACGGTAGCCACCTGCCACAGGTAACGGTAGCCTCCTGCCACAGGTAACGGCAGCCTCCTGCCACAGGTAACGGTAGCCACCTGTCACAGGTAACGGTAGCCTCCTGCCACAGGTAACGGTAGCCACCTGCCACAGGTAACAGTAGCCTCCTGCCACAGGTAACGGTAGCCACCTGCCACAGGTAACGGCAGCCACCTGCGACACGTAACGGTAGCCTCCTGACACAGGTAACGGCAGCCTCCTGCCACAGGTAACGGTAGCCTCCTGCCACAGGTAACGGTAGCCACCTGCCACAGGTAACGGTAGCCACCTGTCACAGGTAATGGTAGCCACCTGCCACAGGTAACGGAAGCCTCCTGCCACAGGTAACGGTAGCCACCTGTCACAGGTAACGGTAGCCAACTGCCACAGGTAACGGTAGCCTCCTGCCACACGCAACGGTAGCCACCTGTCACAGGTAACGGTAGCCACCTGTCACAGGTAACGGTAGCCAACTGCCACAGGTAACGGTAGCCTCCTGCCACAGGTAACGGTAGCCACCTGCCACAGGTAACGGCAGCCACCTGTCACAGGTAACGGTAGCCACCTGTCAAAGGTAACGGTAGCCACCTGCCACACGTAACGGTAGCCACCTGTCACAGGTAACTGTAGCCACCTGTCACAGGTAACGGCAGCCACCTGTCACAGGTAACGGCAGCCACCTGTCACTGTTAACGGTAGCCACCTGCCACAGGTAACATTAACCCAACCACTGTGTAGCACAGTGTTGAACACAGTTTGAGGCATAGTCTAGGGCACAGTCTGGTACACAGTCTGCTGCACAGTCTGGGGCATAGTCTGGTGCACAGTCTGGGGCAGAGTCTTTGGCACAGTCTTTGGCACAGTCTGCTGCACAGTCTAGGGCATAGTCTGGTGCACAGTCTGCTGCACAGTCTGGGGTACAGTCTGTTGCACAGTCTGGGACACAGTCTGGTGCACAGTCTGCTGCACAGTCTGCTGCACAGTCTGGTGCACAGTTTGGTGGTGCAAAGTCTGGGGCAGAGTTTGCTGCAAAGCCTCGGGCACTGTCTGGTGCACAGTCTGGTGCACAGTCTGGGGCATAGTCTGGTGCACAGTCTGCTGCACAGTCTGCTGCACAGTCTAGGGCACAGTCTGCTGAACAGTCTGGAGCACAGTCTGGTGCACAGTCTGGGGCACAGTCTGGGGCACAATCTGGTGCATAGTCTGGTGCACAGTCTGGTGTACAGTCTGGTGCACAGTCTGGGGCATAGTCTGGTGCACAGTCTGGGGAACAGTCTGGTGCACAGTCTGGGGCACCGTCTGGGGCATAGTCTGGGGCACAGTCTGGTGCACAGTCTGGGGAACAGTCTAGGACATAGTCTTGTGCACAGTCTGGGGCACAGTCTGGTGCACAGTCTGGGGCACAGTCTGCTGCGCAGTCTGGAGCACAGTCTGGGGCATAGTCTGGGGCACAGTCTGGTGCACAGTCTGGGGAACAGTCAAGGGCACAGTTTGGGGCACAGTCTGGTGCACAGTCTGAGGCACAGTCTGGTGCACAGTCTGGGGCACAGTCTGGGGAACTGTCTAGGGCAAAGTCTGGGGCACAGTCTGGTGCACAGTCTGGGGCACAGTCTGGTGCACATTCTGGTGCACAGTCTGGGGTACAGTCTGGTGCACAGTCTGGGGCACAGTCTGGTGCACAGTCTGGGGAACAGTCTGGGGCACACTTTGCTGCACAGTCTGGGGCACAGTCTGGGGCACAGTCTGGGGAACAGTCTAGGGCACAGTCTGGGGCAAGGTCTGGTGCACAGTCTGGTGCACAGTCTGGTGCACAGTCTGGGGCACAGTCTGGTGCACAGTCTGGTGCACAGTCTGGTGCACAGTCTGGTGCACAGTCTGGTGCACAGTCTGGGGCACAGTCTGGTGCACAGTCTGGGGCACAGTCTGGTGCACAGTCTGGGGAACAGTCTAGGGCACCGTCTGGGGCACAGTCTGGTGCACAGTCTGGTGCACAGTCTGGTGCACAGTCTGGTGCACAGTCTGGGGCACAGTCTGGTGCACAGTCTGGGGCACAGTCTGGGGCACAGTCTGGTGCACAGTCTGGGGCACAGTCTGGGGCACAGTCTGGTGCACAGTCTGGGGCACAGTCTGCTGCACAGTCTCGGGCACAGTCTGGGGCATTGTCTGGGGCACAATCTGGTGCACAGTCTGGGGCACAGTCTGGTGCACAGTCTGGGGCACAGTCTGGTGCACAGTCTGGGGAACAGTCTGGGGCACAGTCTGCCGCACAGTCTGGGGCACAGTCTGGGGCATAGTCTGGGGCACAGTCTGCTGCACAGTCTGGGACACAGTCTGCTGCACAGTCTGGTGCACAGTCTGGTGCACAGTCTGCTGCACAGTCTGGGGCACAGTCTGGGGGACAGTCTGGGGCACAGTCTGGGGCACAGTCTGGGGCACAGTCTGGGGCACAGTCTGGGGCACAGTCTGGGGCACAGTCTGGTGCACAGTCTGGGGCACAGTCTGCTGCACAGTCTGCTGCACAGTCTGCTGCACAGTCTGCTGCACAGTCTGGGGCACAGTCTGCTGCACAGTCTGGGGCACAGTCTGGGGCATATTCTGGGGGCACAGTCTGCTGCACAGTCTTGGGCACAGTCTGGGGCATAGTCTGGGGCACAGTCTGATGCACAGTCTAGGGCACAGTCTGGGGCACAGTCTGGGGCACAGTCTGGTGCACAGTCTGGGGCACAATCTGGGGCACAGTCTAGGGCATAGTATCGTGCACAGTCTGGTGCACAGTCTGGGGAACAGTCTGCTGTACAGTCTGGGGCATTGTCTGGTGCACAGTCTGGGGCACAGTCTGGCGCACAGTCTGGGGAACAGTCTGGGGCACAGTCTGCGGCACAGTCTGGTGCACATCTGGGGCATAGTCTGGGGCACAGTCTGGCGCACAGTCTGGGGCACAGTCTGGGGCACAGTCTGGGGCACAGTCTGGGGCACAGTCTGGGGCACAGTCTGGGACACAGTCTAGGGCATAGTCAGGTGCACAGTCTGGGGCACAGTCTGGGGCACAGTCTGATGCACTGTCTGGAGCACAGTCTGGTGCACAGTCTGGGACACAGTCTGGGGCACAGTCTGCTGCACAGTCTGGGGCACGGTCTGGGGCACAGTCTGCTGCACAGTCTGGGGCACAGTCTGCTGCACAGTCTGGGGCACAGTCTGGTGCACAGTCTGGAGCACAGTCTGGTGCACAGTCTGGGGCACAGTCTGGAGCACAGACTGCTGCACAGTCTGGGGCACGGTCTGGTGCACAGTCTGGGACACAGTCTGGAGCACAGTCTGGGGCACAGTCTGCTGCACAGTCTGGGGCACAGTCTGGGGCACAGTCTGGGGCACAGTGTAGGGCATAGTCTGGTGCACAGTCTCGGGCAGAGTCTGGGGCACAGTCTGGGGCACAGTCTGGGGCACAGTCTGGAGCACAGTCTGGGACAAAGTCTGGGGCACAGTCTGGGGCAAAGTCTGGGGCACAGTCTGGGGCATTGTCTGGTGCACAGTCTCGGGCACAGTCTGGGGCACAGTCTGGGGCACAGTCTGGGGCACAGTCTGGTGCACAGTCTGGGGCATAGTCTGGGGCACAGTCTGGGGCACAGTCTGGGGCACAGTCTAGGGCATAGTCTGGTGCACAGTCTGGGACACAGTCTGGAGCACAGTCTGGGGCACAGTATGCTGCACAGTCTGCTGCACTGTCTGGGGCACAGTCTGGGGCACAGTCTGGGGCACAGTCTAGGGCATAGTCTGGTACACAGTCCCGGGCACAGTCTGGGGCACAGTCTGCTGCACAGTCTGGGGCACGGTCTGGTGCACAGTCTGGGGCACAGTCTACTGCACAGTCTGGGGCACTGTCTGGGGCACAGTCTAGAGTATAGTCTGGTGCACAGTCTGGGTCACAGTCTGCTGCAAATTCTGGGGCACAGTCTGGGGCATATTCTGGGGGCAAGTGCACACTCTAGGGCATGGTCTGGGGCACAGTCTGGGGCATAGTCTGGTGCACAGTCTGGAGCACAGTCTGTGTGCATAGTCTGGTGTACAGTCTGGAGCACAGTCTGGTGCATAGTCTGGTGCACAGTCTGGAGCACAGTCTGGTGCATAGTCTGGTGCACAGTCTGGAGCACAGTCTGATGTATAGTCTGGTGCACAGTCTGGAGCACAGTCTGGTGCATAGTCTGGTGCACAGTCTGGAGCACAGTCTGGTGCATAGTCTGGTGCACAGTCTGGAGCACAGTCTGGTGCATAGTCTGGTGCACAGTCTGGAGCACAGTCTGTGTGCATATTCTGGTGTACAGTCTGGAGCACAGTCTGGTGCATAGTCTGGTGTACAGTCTGGAGCACAGTCTGGTGCATAGTCTGGTGCACAGTCTGGAGCACAGTCTGGTGCATAGTCTGGTGCACTGTCTGGAGCACAGTCTGGTGCATAGTCTGGTGCACTGTCTGGAGCACAGTCTGGTGCATAGTCTGGTGCACAGTCTGGAGCACAGTCTGGAGCATAGTCTGGTGCACAGTCTGGAGCACAGTCTGGTGCATAGTCTGGTGTACAGTCTGGAGCACAGTCTGGTGCATAGTCTGGTGCACAGTCTGGAGCACAGTCTGGTGCATAGTCTGGTGCACAGTCTGGAGCACAGTCTGGTGCATAGTCTGGTGCACTGTCTGGAGCACAGTCTGGTGCATAGTCTGGTGCGCAGTCTGGAGCACAGTCTGGTGCATAGTCTGGTGCACTGTCTGGAGCACAGTCTGATGCATCGTGTGGTGCACAGTCTGGAGCACAGTCTGGTGCATAGTCTGGTGCACTGTCTGGAGCACAGTCTGGTGCATAGTCTGGTGCGCAGTCTGGAGCACAGTCTGGTGCATAGTCTGGTGCACTGTCTGGAGCACAGTCTGATGCATAGTGTGGTGCACAGTCTGGAGCACAGTCTGGTGCATAGTCTGGTGCACAGTCTGGAGCACAGTCTGGTGCATAGTCTGGTGCGCAGTCTGGAGCACAGTCTGGTGCATAGTCTGGTGCACTGTCTGGAGCACAGTCTGGTGCATAGTCTGGTGCACTGTCTGGAGCACAGTCTGATGCATAGTCTGGTGCACAGTCTGGAGCACAGTCTGGTGCATAGTCTGGTGCACAGTCTGGAGCACAGTCTGGTGCATAGTGTGGTGCACAGTCTGGAGCACAGTCTGGTGCATAGTCTGGTGCACTGTCTGGAGCACAGTCTGATGCATAGTGTGGTGCACAGTCTGGAGCACAGTCTGGTGCATAGTCTGGTGCACAGTCTGGAGCACAGTCTGGTGCATAGTCTGGTGCGCAGTCTGGAGCACAGTCTGGTGCATAGTCTGGTGCACTGTCTGGAGCACAGTCTGGTGCATAGTCTGGTGCACTGTCTGGAGCACAGTCTGATGCATAGTGTGGTGCACAGTCTGGAGCACAGTCTGGTGCATAGTGTGGTGCACAGTCTGGAGCACAGTCTGGTGCATAGTGTGGTGCACAGTCTGGAGCACAGTCTGGTGCATAGTCTGGTGCACTGTCTGGAGCACAGTCTGATGCATAGTGTGGTGCATATTCATCATGGTGGCTTACACTTGTGAGAGATGCTATCCAGAGACAACCAGGTTGTTTATAACTATTAAAACGAAGCTCTTGAAGTCCATACAATATATTTAATGTGTCAGGAAATGAGCCTCATATAAGCAATTTTCTAAAATATTATTATCGTGCAGGAGTTAGGCGACGATAAATTAAATTAAATTAAATGTTTTAGCGTTAAAAACGTTTTAAGAGTTTTACGCAGCCTTAATACTGACAGGACTCCCACAGTCACCAAGACTCACAGTTTACCACAAGCAGCTGTAATACTGACAGCAGCCCCCACAGTCACCAAGACTCACAGTTTACCACAAGCAGCTGTAATACTGACAGCAGCCCCCACAGTCACCAAGACTCTCAGTTTACCACAAGCAGCTGTAATACTGACAGCAGCCCCCACAGTCACCAAGACTCACAGTTTACCACAAGCAGCTGTAATACTGACAGCAGCCCCCACAGTCACCAAGACTCACAGTTTACCACAAGCAGCTGTAATACTGACAGCAGCCCCCACAGTCACCAAGACTCACAGTTTACCACAAGCAGCTGTAATACTGACAGGACTCCCACAGTCACCAAGACTCACAGTTTACCACAAGCAGCTGTAATACTGACAGCAGCCCCCACACTCACCAAGACTCACAGTTTACCGTTACCACAGGTAACGGTAGCCTCCTGCCACAGGTAATGGCAGCCTCCTGCCACAGGTAACGGTAGCCACCTGTCACAGGTAACGGTAGCCTCCTGCCACAGGTAACGGTAGCCACCTGCCACAGGTAACGGTAGCCTCCTGACACAGGTAAGGGTAGCCACCTGCCACAGGTAACGGCAGCCACCTGCCACACGTAACGGTAGCCTCCTGCCACAGGTAACGGTAGCCTCCTGCCACAGGTAACGGTAGCCTCCTGCCACAGGTAACGGCAGCCTCCTGCCACAGGTAACGGTAGATTCCTGCCACAGGTAACGACAGCCTCCTGCCACAGGTAACGGTAGCCACCTGCCACAGATAACGGTAGCCACCTGCCACAGGTAACGGTAGCCACCTGCCACAAGTAACGGCAGCCACCTGCCACAGGTAACAGCAGCCACCTGCCACAGGTAACGGTAGCCTCCTGCCACAGGTAACGGCAGCCTCCTGTCACAGGTAACGGCAGCCACCTGCCACACGTAACGGTAGCCTCCTGACACAGGTAACGGCAGCCTCCTGCCACAGGTAATGGCAGCCTCCTGCCACAGGTAACGGTAGCCACCTGTCACAGGTAACGGTAGCCACCTGCCACAGATAACGGTAGCCACCTGCCACAGGTAACAGCAGCCACCTGCCACAGATAACGGCAGCAACCTGCCACAGGTAACGGCAGCCACCTGCCACAGGTAACGGTAGCCTCCTGCCACAGGTAACGGCAGCCTCCTGCCACAGGTAACGGTAGCCACCTGTCACAGGTAACGGCAGCCTCCTGCCACAGGTAACGGTAGCCTCCTGCCACAGGTAACGGTAGCCACCTGCCACAGGTAACGGCAGCCACCTGCCACAGGTAACGGTAGCCACCTGCCACAGGTAACGGCAGCCACCTGCCACAGGTAACGGTAGCCACCTGCCACAGGTAACGGTAGCCTCCTGTCACAGGTAACGGCAGCCTCCTGCCACAGGTAACGGTAGCCACCTGTCACAGTTAACGGTAGCCTCCTGCCACAGGTAACGGTAGCCACCTGCCACAGGTAACGGTAGCCTCCTGACACAGGTAACGGTAGCCACCTGCCACAGGTAACGGCAGCCACCTGCCACACTTAACGGTAGCCTCCTGCCACAGGTAACGGCAGCCTCCTGCCACAGGTAACGGTAGATTCCTGCCACAGGTAACGACAGCCTCCTGCCACAGGTAACGGTAGCCACCTGCCACAGATAACGGTAGCCACCTGCCACAGGTAACGGTAGCCACCTGTCACTGGTAACGGCAGCCACCTGCCACAGGTAACGGTAGCCACCTGTCACAGGTAACGGCAGCCTCCTGCCACAGGTAACGGCAGCCACCTGCCACACGTAACGGTAGCCTCCTGACACAGGTAACGGCAGCCTCCTGCCACAGGTAACGGTAGCCTCCTGCCACAGGTAACGGTAGCCACCTGCCACAGGTAACGGTAGCCACCTGTCACAGGTAATGGTAGCCACCTGCCACAGGTAACGGAAGCCTCCTGCCACAGGTAACGGTAGCCACCTGTCACAGGTAACGGTAGCCAACTGCCACAGGTAACGGTAGCCTCCTGCCACACGCAACGGTAGCCACCTGTCACAGGTAACGGTAGCCACCTGTCACAGGTAACGGTAGCCAACTGCCACAGGTAACGGTAGCCTCCTGCCACAGGTAACGGTAGCCACCTGCCACAGGTAACGGCAGCCACCTGTCACAGGTAACGGTAGCCACCTGTCAAAGGTAACGGTAGCCACCTGCCACACGTAACGGTAGCCATCTGTCACAGGTAACTGTAGCCACCTGTCACAGGTAACGGCAGCCACCTGTCACAGGTAACGGCAGCCACCTGTCACTGTTAACGGTAGCCACCTGCCACAGGTAACATTAACCCAACCACTGTGTAGCACAGTGTTGAACACAGTTTGAGGCATAGTCTTGGGCACAGTCTGGTACACAGTCTGCTGCACAGTCTGGGGCATAGTCTGGTGCACAGTCTGGGGCAGAGTCTTTGGCACAGTCTTGGCACAGTCTGCTGCACAGTCTAGGGCATAGTCTGGTGCACAGTCTGCTGCACAGTCTGGGTACAGTCTGTTGCACAGTCTGGGACACAGTCTGGTGCACAGTCTGCTGCACAGTCTGCTGCACAGTCTGGTGCACAGTTTGGTGGTGCAAAGTCTGGGGCAGAGTTTGCTGCAAAGCCTCGGGCACAGTCTGGTGCACAGTCTGGTGCACAGTCTGGGGCATAGTCTGGTGCACAGTCTGCTGCACAGTCTGCTGCACAGTCTAGGGCACAGTCTGCTGAACAGTCTGGAGCACAGTCTGGTGCACAGTCTGGGGCACAGTCTGGGGCACAATCTGGTGCATAGTCTGGTGCACAGTCTGGTGTACAGTCTGGTGCACAGTCTGGGGCATAGTCTGGTGCACAGTCTGGGGAACAGTCTGGTGCACAGTCTGGGGCACCGTCTGGGGCATAGTCTGGGGCACAGTCTGGTGCACAGTCTGGGGAACAGTCTAGGGCATAGTCTTGTGCACAGTCTGGGGCACAGTCTGGTGCACAGTCTGGGGCACAGTCTGCTGCGCAGTCTGGAGCACAGTCTGGGGCATAGTCTGGGGCACAGTCTGGTGCACAGTCTGGGGAACAGTCAAGGGCACAGTTTGGGGCACAGTCTGGTGCACAGTCTGAGGCACAGTCTGGTGCACAGTCTGGGGCACAGTCTGGGGAACTGTCTAGGGCAAAGTCTGGGGCACAGTCTGGTGCACAGTCTGGGGCACAGTCTGGTGCACATTCTGGTGCACAGTCTGGGGTACAGTCTGGTGCACAGTCTGGGGCACAGTCTGGTGCACAGTCTGGGGAACAGTCTGGGGCACACTTTGCTGCACAGTCTGGGGCACAGTCTGGGGCACAGTCTGGGGAACAGTCTAGGGCACAGTCTGGGGCAAGGTCTGGTGCACAGTCTGGTGCACAGTCTGGTGCACAGTCTGGGGCACAGTCTGGTGCACAGTCTGGTGCACAGTCTGGTGCAAAGTCTGGTGCACAGTCTGGTGCACAGTCTGGGGGCACAGTCTGGTGCACAGTCTGGGGCACAGTCTGGTGCACAGTCTGGGAACAGTCTAGGGCACGTCTGGGGCACAGTCTGGTGCACAGTCTGGTGCACAGTCTGGTGCACAGTCTGGGGCACAGTCTGGGGCACAGTCTGGTGCACAGTCTGGGGCACAGTCTGGGGCACAGTCTGGTGCACAGTCTGGGGCAACAGTCTGGGGCACAGTCTGGTGCACAGTCTGGGG
>WNGS01158257.1:34379-59020 GCA_020271785.1 Procambarus virginalis
GGCCTTTCCCTAATCTAAATGCTCTCCTTCATTAAACTCGCTATCTGTCTCCCTTACCCATCTTCCTTCCCTGTTCCGTTTACTCTACCTCCCCCCACCCATCCCCCCTCCCTCTGTTAATGACTGGACCTGACTACTGAAGGGGGCATTAAAATGTCGTATTAACAGGAAGCCACTAATTAAGGCCAACAATTGGATCTTAGTACACTCTCAAACGACGTGATATCGGCTGGTCAACGACAGAGCTTCTGGGTTAACGAGATATGTTGCTAGATAAGATAGTCTGCTTGACCAGCATCAAAGGCGCTATAGCCGCGGGCCGACATCAAGGGTCTGCTTGCATTGTACAAAGGTGCACTCGCTAACGTGAACGGTCAAACTTGCCAACGAAAGAGGTCGGCTTGCCAACGAAAGAGGTCGGCTTGCCAACGAAAGAGGTCGGCTGCCAACGAAAGAGGTCGGCTTGCCAACGAAAGAGGTCGGCTTGCCAACGAAAGAGGTCGGCTTGCCAACGAAAGAGGGCGGCTTGCCAACGAAAGAGGTCGGCTTGCCAACGGAAGAGGTCGGCTTGCCAACGAAAGAGGTCGGCTTGCCAACGAAAGAGGTCGGCTTGCCAACGGAAGAGGTCGGCTTGCCAACGGAAGAGGTCGGCTTGCCAACGAAAGAGGTCGGCTTGCCAACGAAAGAGGTCGGCTTGCCAACGAAAGAGGTCGGCTTGCCAACGAAAGAGGTCGGCTTGCCAACGAAGAAGGTCGGCTTGCCAACGAAAGAGGTCGGCTTGCCATCGAAAGAGGTCGGCTTGCCATCGAAAGAGGTCGGCTTGCCATCGAAAGAGGTCGGCTTGCCATTGCCAACGAAAGAGGTCGGCTTGCCAACGAAAGAGGTCGGCTTGCCAACGAAAGAGGTCGGCTTGCCAACGAAAGAGGTCGGCTTGCCAACGAAAGAGGTCGGCTTGCCAACGAAAGAGGTCGGCTTGCCAACGAAAGAGGTCGGCTTGCCAACGAAAGAGGTCGGCTTGCCAACGAAAGAGGTCGGCTTGCCAACGAAAGAGGTCGGCTTGCCAACGAAAGAGGTCGGCTTGCCAATGAGGGGGGTGAGGGGTAGGTGTGAAGGTGCTTGTGGGACAGAGCGAGATCGTAAAGTGAGCGACGTAGTCTTGTGGTGAGCGAGAGAGATCTGGTCAAACAACTCTCGTTGTTTTCTCACGTTGACCAGATCTTTCTCTCGTCCGTAACTCAGTATGATGCAAGGATTGTGTCCTGAAGATAACTTTATAAAAAAGTAAGAAAGGAAAAACTTCTAAAGTTGTGTGTGTTGATGAAGTGGTTGAATATAGTTAAGAAATTGCATAAAGCAATTGTTTGCAACACGATTAAACAAAAGAAAACTGTTATTGATGACGATTACTAGATAAAAAGATGGTGCTAACTGGTTTAAGCTATAAGAGGTAGACACGGGGGCGACTGTGTTATTTGTCCAGTGACAAAAATATTGATCTCGTACGATGGGATCGAACCCGTGTCTCTGGACTCCTCGTGCACAAGCTGTACCGACTGTGGGGAAAAGGGGGGGGGGGGAGGAGTGGTGGCTGTGAAGCGAAAGATTGAGTTATCACAAATCAAGTCTGGTCCCAGGCCGGGCCTGAGGAGTAGGACTCCCAGAACCCGTTCCAGTGGACTGACACTTGATCGAGTAGCATTTGGTCGTGAAAGTTTTTCATACTTGTCTGATGTCTAGTGATTTGTACTTAAAGGAAAGTAAGTACACTTACTTTGATGAAAGTACAATCAGAAAGAATCTGTTGATGGCTGAACACCTTGTATTACGACCACTGTCTTTTGGGTGTCCATCCATGATGGGTTGAGGTAAGTCAGTTTGAGAACTCCTGTAATATGGAGAGCGAGGCGAGTGAAGTTTCTCTTGTGGCCAAAGAGGACAGTCGCTCTAAGCTGTCATCGGGGTCTTGTGCTGCCTCTGCCTCCCCTGCATATAGAAAGCCTCATATTGCCTGTTTACTTTCATTTGAAAAGTGAGTGCATCCAGGAGTATATAATTATTCATTTGGGGGAAAGCTGGTTCAGTGAGGCTCGCTTGAATCAATTTGCTGGTCATCTTGGACTGGTGACATACAGGCGTCGAATGGTTAGTGTCCTTATTGATTCCCGTGATGCCATTCAGACTTCTCAATGGTTACCTGCTTAAGCAGGCGATGAGTCACAATAACGTGGCTGAAGTTGTTTGACCAGACCACACTAGAAGGTGAAGAGACGACGACATTTCGGTCCGTCCTGGACCATTCTCACAATCGACTTGGGAATGGTCCAGGACGGACCGAAACGTCGTCGTCCCTTCACCTTCTAGTGTGTGGTCTGGTCAAATTACCTGCTTAACCGCTCTGTCGTGACGCACAATATATACATTCCCTTGTTGGACTTTCTTGCAGGGGGACGGGTGGGGGCGGGAGATCAGAAAATTGGAGTTGAATTTGGACTTTCATAAATGTTCCTGATTTTTCTCCAGTAATCCACATAGTGAGTTTTGAGAATCTGGGTTTTATATCCCTGGAAGTTCCCTTAGGAGCGAACCCAATGATCCTAGTGAATTTCACAGCCCAGTTCTCTCCAATATAAAGAGTCCTGTTAGTTCCTACCGTGAGCGGAATTCTGCTAAAACAGCGAGGGTTCGACCCCCTCTCTCAGGTTTTTCTTTATTCGTAGGAAGGAAGAGAAGCTATCTGTTCTCTACCCCTTCGTGATATAAAGGCAATTAAGAGAATCAAGAGAAATTAGACATGCGATCCAATCAAGGAAGTTGAGAGATGAAGCACTAGAGGTGGGGGGCAGAGG
Organism: Procambarus virginalis; assembly: GCA_020271785.1. Classification (NCBI taxonomy): domain Eukaryota; kingdom Metazoa; phylum Arthropoda; class Malacostraca; order Decapoda; family Cambaridae; genus Procambarus; species Procambarus virginalis. The sequence continues at coordinate 37,226 of WNGS01158257.1, forward strand.
GAGCACTAGAGGTGGGGGGAGATGGAGCACTAGAGGTGGGGAGATGGAGCACTAGAGAGGGGGAGATGGAGCACTTGAGGAGGGGGAGATGGGCACTAGAGGGGGGGGGAGATGGAGCACTAGAGGAGGGGGGAGAGGGAGCACTAGAGGAGGGGGGAGATGGAGCACTAGAGGAGGGGGAGATGGAGCACTAGAGGGGGGGGAGATGGAGCACTAGAGGAGGGGGGAGAGGGAGCACTAGAGGTGGGGGGAGATGGAGCACTAGAGGAGGGGGGAGATGGAGCACTAGAGGAGGGGGAGATGGAGCACTAGAGGAGGGGGGAGAGGGAGCACTAGAGGAGGGGGCAGAGGGAGCACTAGAGGGGGAGAGGGGGAGCAATAGAGGTGGGGGGAGAGGGAGCACTAGAGGAGGGGGGAGATGGAGCACTAGAGGAGGGGGGAGATGGAGCACTAGAGGAGGGGGGAGATGGGGCACTAGAGGTGGAGGGGGTGAGAGGGAGCACTAGAGGAGGGGGGAGAGGGAGCACTAGAGGAGGGGGGAGATGGAGCACTAGAGGAGGGGGAGATGGGGCACTAGAGGAGGGGGAGATGGAGCACTAGAGGAGGGGGGAGAGGGAGCACTAGAGGAGGGGGGAGGGGAGCACTAGAGGAGGGGGAGAGGGAGCACTAGAGGAGGGGGGGAGAGGGAGCACTAGAGGAGGGGGGGGAGATGGAGCACTAGAGGAGGGGGGATGGATGGAGCACTAGAGGAGGGGGGAGATGGAGCACTAGAGGAGGGGGGAGATGGAGCACTAGAGGAGGGGGAGATGGGCAATAGAGGAGGGGGGAGATGGGGCACTAGAGGAGGGGGGAGATGGGGCACTAGAGGGGGGGGGAGATGGGGCACTAGAGGTGGGGGGAGATGGAGCACTAGAGGAGGGGGGAGATGGAGCACTAGAGGAGGGGAGATGGAGCACTAGAGGAGGGGGGAGATGGAGCATAGAGGAGGGGGAGATGGGGCACTAGAGGGGAGGGGTGAGGGGCACTAGAGGAGGGGGAGAGGGGCACTAGAGGAGGGGGAGAGGGAGCACTAGAGGTGGGGGGAGATGGAGCACTAGAGGAGGGGGGAGATGGATGACTAGAGGAGGGGGGGAGAGGAGCAGTAGAGAGGGGGGAGATGGAGCAAGAGAGGAGGGGGGAGATGGGCACTAGAGGTGGAGGGGGTGAGAGGGAGCACTAGAGGTGGGACATTGCAGTCGAGGTCTAGACAAAAGGTAATTGAAAAAAGAACAATTAACAAACGAAAACATGAACTAAGGAAAAAGTTTAATAACAGCTACCGAGGCTGAAGCAAAGGTTGAGACAGATACTCAATAGGCTCCAAGGATGTTTTAAGCACTGTAGAAACTGTCGAGTAATGATTAAAAAGAATGTCCAGTGATGGAAGAAGAAGCAGCCCATTATGTACCATTGGAAAGCAATTAAACGTTTCATAGAACTTTCAGTACGTGTAGGTTGCCATAATGAGTCAGGATACAATATATGAAAGCTATATTCACTCCAAACCCCTGGTGGTAGCCGCTGTCGGGGACAGGAAGCCTGCACTTAAGCTTGTATCAGTGTCAGCGAAGGTACGGCGTACTGCTGGCGCAACCTTGGGGAAACACGCCCAACCATATCTGTTCCGCCTGGGGGATCGAACCCGGAATCCTAGATTGTGAGTCGAACACGTAGACTACTGCTCTACATGACCAGAGTCGTGAAAAACTTCCGTCATGTTAAACTACAAATGATCGAGAGAAGAATCACACGGAAACTACAAATTCGAGTTAACCAAACACTTGTAAGACTGAAATCAAGGATTAAGTAAAGAGTGAAATCAAGGATTAAGTAAAGAGTGAAATCAAGGATTAAGTTCAGACTGCGGAATATTTAAAGAGGGAGAAAGATTATGTATTCGGAGCAACGTTGGGATGTCGGTTTAATGAGGACGAAGGAGGCAAGTTTTCAGAGGTCGTGTGTTGCTGGAGGCGTAGCTGACGCAGCTCCGGCTACGTGTTCTCCGAGACCTGACACTTCGTCACAGTAGACACATTCAGGGCCGGCCATGGCCCCCACCGTGGCCTAACAGCCAGGAGGAAGAGTGGTTCCTTTGGCAACCCCGTGGTTCCAAGGGCGGCGGTTCTTTTGGTTACTTCTGTGGTTCTAGGAGCAGCGGTTCCTTTGGCTCTTCTCATTGCCTTGTGGCTGTTCCACCAAGCCTGCCGCCCCATTACCTATCTCCTATAAAATCCTTTTTTTTGGCTTCTTTAACAGCGGCCATTGTAGCCACACATCTATCCCTTGATGGCTAACTGAAGGAACTTTGGGGTCACGAAAGAGTCTGCGCCCATCCATACGTAGATGTAGAGGAAAGAGTGCAAGGGAAGGGGAAGCTGAGGGAGTTACAAGTAGTTTTCACCTCCAGCAGGAGGTGAAAGAACACAAATGTACACAACTCTAATTTAATGACACTACATTTTATATTTAACAATGGACGTTCATGGAGGTCCTGCAGGAAATACACAAAGCCGAAAAATAATCTTCTGATTAGAATATTGTGACGTTTATAAATATTGATGTCAAGTACAGTACTGAATATTGGTCAAGGGCTTGACCAATGGCCTTGACGCCTTCTCACCTACACACCTTCCCTCCATCCCCCTGCACATGTCCTTACTCTTCGCCTATCTTCAGTTTAAACTTGATTTTGTATACATCTGTGAAGGGCCTGAGAGACCCCTGGCATCCTTTGATGTAGAAGTAATAATCCCTGGTGGTTAGCAAGGCCACAACATAACTCACAGCATCGTGATCTCTGGCACATTTGGCCTGACCTGACCTGACCTGACCTGACCTGACCTGACCTGACCTGACCTGACCTGACCTGGCCGTTGGCTCTTACTGTATAGGGTGCGTGATTCTTGTTGACGTCCAGTGGTCACCAGAGCCAGACGTGTCACTGTTTTGTGTACTGCTCTCTTGTTATCGTTTTCCTCTCCTCCACAGCTCGTTTTTCCTCTTTTTCCTCTCCTCCACCCCTCGTTTTCCCCTTTTCCTTACCCATACCCTCATCTCTACCCATCTCCTCGTTTTCATCCCCTCTTTTACCGACCCCCCGCCCATATTTTCCCCCCTCTTCCTGTTGTTTTCCTCCCCATACCCTGTTCTCCCTCTCCGCCCATTCTATTCCTTTTCCTTTCCGCCTCTATTCCTATCCCTCCCCTCCCTACCCCTTCTTTCCCCTCCTCACCCGCCAAACGAGCAAGCATTATGAACCATCCTAGCGGCCATAAACGAGACAGATAATCCCGGTGAGCGTCAGGACGTCCCCACCAGCTCTGTCCTGGCAGGGAAAAACTGTTGACGTAAGGAAATATTCGAAATTTTATTCTCAGCCAAGTTGTTCTAAAATGGCTTACGCGATTCCCCCCCCCCCCCCACGATCCAACTGCTGATTCTGAGGTTCTTGTGCGAATTGAACATCGTAATAGTTTAATTGATTGTGGTGTTCTGTGCTCCTACCTGCACAGGGTGCTAGTATAATATGGAGGTCCACACCTTAATCATCCAATCACCCCACCATAATCATTACACTGTTCTTCACTAAGGTAATTGTGAGGCGAGAGTGCTAAGCCACTACGACAAACTGGAATGGATACGAGGACAAGGAGCCGAGATACGCGGACGGTGCCTAACCACTTGGTGGTATCGGGAATCGAACCCCAACCTGGCAAAAAAAATGGAGGCCCCCAGTTCTACCGACCAGTCCAAGAGAATAGGTTAACCCTACACTACACCTTTGCTCCAATCATCTTTTATTTTCCATTACAATCATTCCTCCTCCTGAGACAATCCCTCTCCCACCCAGTGCAGGCATCGTTAATTCCTCTCCAAACACTATACACGCATTTTCTCCTCTCTTCCGTATATGACTGAAGCACATATGTATGTACCACATGTGCAGCACATATATATGTGTTCTTCAGCCTACAGTTTAGACTTATTGTGTTGGGTGTGACCGTCTGCCCTGCGTGACAGTGAATACCAGCGTTATTCTCACTCTTATAAGACCTAATTGAATTACTCAGATTAAGCAGTATTGTAATTAATGTTGTTAATGAGGATGTTAATTATAATCCTCCATCCTACCCTAGCCAATAACTATTTTTTATATTTTTTTAAGAGTAAAGAGGAAGGAGAGGCATAGGTGAAGGGAAGTTTAGAAGTGGGAAATACAGTGAGAGGTATGAAAGCAGGCGGCGGGCTGTCCGCCTTGCTGACACGATGTGTGGGTGTTGGCAGCTAAGCTAAGCTGGCTCCCTCGTGACGGGGAGCTGTGAGTGTGTGAGAGGTTCTTCACACGTGTTTCACCATATAAGGATGTCTGTAGATAAAGTGTGTAGCATTTATATATATACACTCCGATGCTTCCCCACACCCCAGGAAGCAGCCTGTGACAGCTGACTAACTCCCAGATACCTATTTACTGCTAGGTAACAGGGGCATTAGGGTGAAAGAAACTCTGCCCATTGTTTCTCGCCGGCGGCGGGAATCGAGCCCTCGACGACAGGACAGTACACTGGACGCGTGATCCTGTGGTCGCGGGTTCGATTCCCGCCTCCGGCGAGAAACATTGGGCAGAGTTTCTTTCATCCTAATGCTCCTGTTACCTAGCAGTAAATAGGTACCTTGGAGTTAGTCAGCTGTCACGGGCTGCTTCCTGGGGTGTGTGTGTGGTGTGGAAAAAAATAGTAGTAACAGTTGATTGACACTTGAGAGGCGGGCCGAAAGAGCAGAGCTCAACCCCAGCAAGCACAACTAGGTGAATACACATGTTGGTTTGTTCAAGGTTATTTATTTTATTATTATTTATTGATTTATTCATACATATACATATATATTTATATGTATATACACAAATATATACATATACACATACATACTAAATTTTTCCATTTATTGTGGGAAGGATTTCTGGTCAGTGTTTCACCTGGGAATTATGTACTGTGGGGCTGGGTTTTCATCTACTAAATCGAGGCTCTTGAGCCACCAGCTGTGGGAGCGGGGCGTCTCATCTTGGGCCACCAGCTGTGGGAGCGGGCGTCTCATCTTGGGCCACCAGCTGTGGGAGCGGGGTGTCTCATCTTGGGCCACCAGCTGTGGGAGCGGGGCGTCTCATCTTGGGCCACCAGCTGTGGGAGCGGGGCGTCTCATCTTGGGCCACCAGCTGTGGGAGCGGGGCGTCTCATCTTGGGCCACCAGCTGTGGGAGCGGGGCGTCTCATCTTGGGCCACCAGCTGTGGGAGCGGGGCGTCTCATCTTGGGCCACCAGCTGTGGGAGCGGGGTGTCTCATCTTGGGCCACCAGCTGTGGGAGCGGGGCGTCTCATCTTGGGCCACCAGCTGTGGGAGCGGGGCGTGTCATCTTGGGCCACCAGCTGTGGGAGCGGGGCGTCTCATCTTGGGCCACCAGCTGTGGGAGCGGGGCGTCTCATCTTGGGCCACCAGCTGTGGGAGCGGGGCGTGTCATCTTGGGCCACCAGCTGTGGGAGCGGGGCGTCTCATCTTGGGCCACCAGCTGTGGGAGCGGGGCGTCTCATCTTGGGCCACCAGCTGTGGGAGCGGGGCGTCTCATCTTGGGCCACCAGCTGTGGGAGTGTGGCGTCTCATCTTGGGCCACCAGCTGTGGGAGCGGGGCGTGTCATCTTGGGCCACCAGCTGTGGGAGCGGGGCGTCTCATCTTGGGCCACCAGCTGTGGGAGTGGGGCGTCTCATCTTGGGCCACCAGCTGTGGGAGCGGGGCGTCTCATCTTGGGCCACCAGCTGTGGGAGCGGGGCGTGTCATCTTGGGCCACCAGCTGTGGGAGCGGGGCGTGTCATCTTGGGCCACCAGCTGTGGGAGCGGGGCGTGTCATCTTGGCCCACCAGCTGTGGGAGCGGGGCGTGTCATCTTGGGCCACCAGCTGTGGGAGCGGGGCGTCTCATCTTGGGCCACCAGCTGTGGGAGTGGGGCGTCTCATCTTGGGCCACCAGCTGTGGGAGCGGGGCGTCTCATCTTGGGCCACCAGCTGTGGGAGCGGGGCGTCTCATCTTGGAGTATTCTTTCTAACATTGGGTCCTCTTAACACTTCGATGGTGTTCCACACCCTGATGGCTTGGTGCTGTAGTCTGATGTTTAGTGGCTGAATGTTCAGGAGCTTTAGCTCTCTTCTATACTCTCACACCCTCTCCCTCTCTCTCACTGACCACCCCCCCTCCTCTCACTCTCTCACTGACCCCCCCCCCTCCTCTCACTCTCTCACTGACCCCCCCCCTCGCCACCTCACCCCCTCTCACAGCCTAGAAGAGGTGAGATTGGGTTGATAGGGGAGGTGATTATGGTTGATAGTTGATAGATAGGTTGTGGGAGGTGATTGGAGATTGGTTCAGGAGAGGGGGAAGGGGGGGGATTAGGGCTTGGTGAGGGGGAAGGGTGATTGGAGCTTGGATATATCGAGTGAAAGATGATTGGAACATGGAGATGGCTAGGGTGGGGGGGGGGAATAATTGAAGCGTGGTGGGGGAGGGTGTGAATGGAGGGATGATTGAGCGTGGTGTGGGGAGAGGGGTGATTGGAGTGTGGTGGTTGGGGCGAGAGGTGTAATGAATACAGATGTGTAGCCAGCGTGGCGATGACCCCCTCCACCCCCTCAACCCCCACCCTGTCCACCCCCACCCTGCTCCAGGGGTTATACACAGACTATCCTGTGGAGGAGAGGGGGGGGGGATGAGGTTAGGGGACGGAGGGGCGGTGCCCCTGGTGGAGTCACCATAGACCTTTCTGGGGAAGGGAAGGAGGCACATAGGCCCTGATGGGACCAATAGCACGGGCCATCATTTCGAGAATTCTTCATTGATGTCACATGATTCAATTAACTGTCATGGTACTGGAAAGGAATAAGTTTAAGTTCATAACCAGTATGCAACTCTTTAAGGTTAGCCGAGTCCGTTTGTTAGGATTTAAAGTTAGGTTTAACGAGATCTGTATTGTATATTTCTAAAACTTCTTAGAATGGTGATTGGTTGAGTCCAGATAAACTGATGGCAAGAATAACACGAAAACCATGGCTTAGTAAGGCTTATCTTTCTTTCTTAAACTCATTCACCTTGCTGTTAAAGATTCGCTACCTGGAACAAAATGTTCCAAGCAGCACGGGCTATGGTGAGCCCGTAGTGTTCACCTGTTGACCAATATACACAGTAAAGCACGAGTCCAGCGTTTTCTAATGCTATGGCTTGGAAGTACTGAATTTAACATCTACAGTACTAACTTTGATAAACAAATCTAACATTTACAAGATAGATAGTTCTGTTTAATAGTTATAAAAGGAACTTTGCATCTAAAGTACATCAAATTTTTTTTTTATTTTTGGGGAATGATAAACAATAGATCTGGCATGTGAGTTTTAAAGGTGAAGTTTGTGCCAAGGCTGTAGAGCCTTGTTTTGCTGGCTGTACCACAGAAACTCCTGAGGTGTCAGAACAGAGAGGGAGCCGGTCGGCCGAGCGGACAGTAGGCTGGACTTGTGATCCTGTGGTCCTGGGTTCGATCCCAGGCGCCGGAGAGAAACAATGGGCAGAGCTTCTTTCACCCTATGCCCCTGTTACCTAGCAGTAAAATAGGTACCTGGGTGTTAGTCAGCTGTCACGGGCTGCTTCCTGGGGGTGGAAGCCTGGTCGAAGACCGGGCCGCGGGGACACTATAAAAGCCCCGAAATCATCTCAAGATAACCTCAAGATTGTAGTTGAGCACCTTGCATTCAATGCACTAACTCTACAGTGCAACACACAGCCAGGGCAGTCATCGGGACTTAAGCCAGCTCGCATACCTTGTTTAGTGACATAAGACTGAGCACTCGACAAACAAGATATGACGAGGCTGACTTCACAGACATTCAAGATACTATAGAAATTTCAAAACGTAAAATCCCACTGGTGATCACTTGGTCCAACAAGCTGTTCTTGTTTGGAGAGCCCCCCCCCCCTCGGGTCTGCGTGACCACTACAACCTGGTAAGTCCGGCACTTCATGAGGAACGTGTCAAATTTTCCCTTGAGCACGTTCACCTCTGTGCTGGAAATATTTCTTAAATTTGCTGGGAGGATATTGAAGAGTGGTGGGAGAGAAGAGAGATGAAGAGAGAGATATTGAAGAGAGCTCTGACGTTCTCAGTGTCCTCTTCTTGTGCCTATGGCGCCTCTGCTCTTCACCCAATACGACATCTTCAAGTTGAAGAGTGGTGGGAGAGAAGAGAGATGAAGAGAGAGATATTGAAGAGAGCTCTGACGTTCTCAGTGTTCTCTTCTTGTGCCTATGGCGCCTCTGCTCTTCACCCAATACGACATCTTCAAGAAGTCTACCATCACACGATAACAACCAGTTTCAAACGTGTCAAGAACATAAGAATACACGATATCGAAGCTATATTGGGCTATACGAGACAGCGTCTCTCTAAACCAAACTCATTTGTATAAGTGTCTAACCTTTGCTTGAATCCCTCCAGCATCCCCACGTCAGCAAAGTTACCAACAGATCTGTTCCAGTAGTCAACTACTTTGAACAAAAGATAAGGTTAGATAATTATGAGGAGAAAGCTCTAAGCCAGTACAATTATATGCAGCTGCCCGCATTCATACCCTCAGCTTTATCTCTTACAAGTGTACTTGGAAGGGATATGAGGACAAGGAGCTGAGATATAAAGACAAGGAACTGGGATATGAGGACAAGGAGCTGAGATATGAAGACAGGGAGCTGGCATATGAGGACAAGGAGCAGAGATATGAAAACAAGGAACTGGGATATGAGGACAAGGAGCTGGGATCTGACGGAGGAATTGAAAGGTGCCAAACCACTTAGACCATCGGGGATCGAACACCGACCTGCAAGATGTAATAAGCTTGTGTAGCAGTTACTCACCGAATCCAACTTAACTTCAACATTGTTGTTGGTGTTCAGAATTCTCAGGCAAAAGGTGACAGGAGCTTCACAAGCCACTGGATTCCAGTAATCAACTCGGCTGGTAGAACTTCTGTGGCTACCTGATGGTAATTCCAAGAGGGGGAGGGGGGGAGAGATCAGTCAGACTGTTAATGCCCGCAGCTTGCAGTCCAGCGTAGCCACCAAAACCTGGATGATTAGGTACCCATCGAAAGTGTTTTCAAGTTCTCTCTCGAACCCAGTTAGAAGTTTGATATCAATTCCCGCAATATTTTAAGAAAATTGATACCTTTCATGTTTATATAATTTTCTGTGTAATCATTGCCCTTCTATTTTCCAATGGACAGGGAATTGGTGTAGGAGAAATATTGAATTGGGAGACGTGGGGATGGGATGGGAGTTAAGGAGGCTCCAAGGAGAGGGAGGGAGAAGATGTGGTAAAGGGGAGATATGACTGTGTTCGGGGTTTGAAAGGGGATGGAGGGGGTGAGGGGAAGGCGGGTGATGGTCCGGGAATGGGTGCAGGGGGGGGGGATGGAGGTGGATGACAGTGAGCATAGGTTAGTCGCTTTTAAAGAGGGAGGAGTGTGTGGAAGAGAAGGGAAGGAGGGAAGGAAGGAAGAGGCTAGCTGAGGGGGCTACGTAAGCAAGACCTGGTCCCCCGCCCTCCGCCATTTATCTAGCTCTGAGTGTCGCGGGGAGACAAACAAGGCTGTAGAGATGTGCCATTAAGACCTATAGCATCACCTTAAGGCAAGCGGCGGATGGCACTTAGGACAGGTGGCGTTTATCACCGTTTCTACTGCTGATTTTGGTTGGTTCGTCATGTAGAGGTTTGTCATTGATATGGTATTAATTATATGTAGTCAGATCGTACATGTTGAAGGTGAAGAGGTGTAACATGTTAAAGTTCTGGTAATACTGATGGCAGCGTGATGGTGGTGGCTCCCTTGTGGCAACACTGGGTATAAGCCACAGAGCAAACGGCCAAATTTTGTTAAATTTGTACTATTCTCAAGTTATATTTGTTTCCACTTTTTAGGCTCAAAGGTAAAGAAATGTTGTCAGGGTTTTTTCTTTCTTAAGCTGGAGTTTAGCTTCTTTTTCAGACGTGTTTGTTGAACTCTTCTTGGTGGTAGTGGTGCTTGCCTGTCTGTGACTACGGGGGTGAGAGACGTCTTTATGCTCCGCCTACTGGCCTTGTTGTACCTGCTTCGTTATATCATTATATGATATTATTATACCAGTCTCCGTGGTGTAGTGGTAAGACACTCGCCTGGCGTTCCGCGAGCGCTTTGTCATGGGTTCGTATCCTGGCCGGGGAGGATTTACTGGGCGCAAATTCCTAACTGTAGCCTCTGTTTAACTCAACAGTAAAATGTGTACTTGGTTGTAACAACGATTCTTCGCGGCGGGGATCGTATTCCAGGGACCTGCCCGAAACGCTACGCGTACTAGTGGCTGTACAAGAATGTAACAACTCTTGTATATATCTCCAAAAAAATAATTAAGATAAATTAGGGACAGTAGGGGTCCCAGGACCTGGCCTTGGCGAATCCTATTTGGCACAGTCCACCACCTGAAGAACTTGCCTCTGACCGTGACTGTCTTGTCACCTGCAAGTGCTCCTTTGTCCAGTTTAGTGTCTTCCTAATTATCCCAACTTGTTTCGCAATCTTGTACAATAGTCTTTAGTGAGGAACTTTATCAAGTGCTTTTTGACAGTCTTGGAAAATGCAATCTATCCAACTTTTTTTCCCCTGTCGTATTTTATTAACCTTGTCATAGAATTCGATCAAGTTTTTGAGATACGACTTTCCCAGTCAAAATCTATGCTGCTGTTTTTCTTACAAAGTCTGTCCTCTCAGGTGTTCCAACATTCTCAACTTGATTACTCTTGCACTTTACATGAAATACTTGTCATTGACAATGGCCTGTAATTTCGTGCCTCCATGCTCTCCCCTTGAATTTTGGAACTACATTTGGCTTTTTCCAAAATTCTGGGAGATTTCCTGTTTCGAGTGTTTTATTGAAAACTTCCGTTAACCTCCTTCAGTAGTAAATTTTTATTGTTGCTTCTGTTCTTCAGGTGTCTTTCGCCCTGTTCCTCAATTGCTACTATGTTATCCAGTGTTTCCTCTGACCTTTCATCACTCAACTCTGGTATCCAAGTGCGTTCCTTAATTCAAGACTTGAAACCTTTTGTCGAGTTCCTCGCACACTTCCTTGTCGCTTCCCATGAGATTTTCTCCTTATCTCTCTAACCTTATCACATGGTCTTTTATTATTATTTGTTTTCTTTCATGGATATAAAATAACTTTGGTTAGTCATTACCATTTTTTTTTGCAATGTCGTTTTCAAAATTGTCTGTTAACTTCCCTCTTGACTCTGTTGTATAATTTCTGGCTCTCTTAAGTGCATCTGTTGTTGTGTTGCTAAAGATTCGCTACCTGGAACAAAAAGTTCCAAGTACCACGGGCTATGGTGAGCCCGATAAAAAAAATAAGTGCATCTGTTTTCCTGTGTTCATCTCTACTTTTCCCACGTGTTTTTGGTTCTCTCCTTTGCCTCTCTGCCTATTAAAACAGGTGTTTACTTTGCTTTTCTCTTCCATCGTCCACTGCGATCCGCCCATGTTGGGTATGTACCCAACATGGGCGGATCGGCCAGATGGTTGGCTGGCCCCAACTATCTGGCCTCTAACCTCGGGTAGACACCCCCACACCACAACCTGCACTCCTACAAAGAACGTCGCATTTCGCCCTTATGCGGTACATAAGGCCAATAATTGTCGTACTAGAAAATGGAAGCCACTCGCAAAAGTGACGTACTGTCCCGTTTTCTGTTTTGGGCCCTCTGGTAGGTTAGGAGAGGACACTTTTAATCTGACGGTTTTCTTTAAGCTGCAAACCCTTAGGAGGACGGGGCTCCGTAGACAGACGGATATTCTAATTTATAGACAGACATATTTTGTATTGTACTTGCATAATTAATGGCCTTGTTTAAAAACCATAGACGCTTTTCAAATTTTACAACTATTTTACCTTTAATATTATACATTTTAATTAATTTCATTATACACTGTATATTGGACGTTTATGGCCACATTTAATATATACTGAATTACACATATTTCCCCACTTGGCGTGCACACGCATGATAAAGGAAACTCACATGAGATATTTAGCGTGTGCAGGAACTATCAGCTAAATACACATTTGGAGCGTGGCGTGCCCGCGCCCAGTAAGGCGGGCTCCGGGGCCTGCTCCCACGCCATAAACAAAACACACATTTAGCCGCATCTGACGGCCTGAATACCTCCGCAAATCTCCCGTCTTCCCGAGGGCCTAGGACGCGATGTATGAGCACAATCTTGGGAATGGCGAAAGATGAAGGAGTTGGTTCTGTAGGTCTTAAAGCTTCTCTCTATCTCCCCCTCCCCTCCCCTCCCTCTCTTTCTTCCTTCCCCGTCTCCTCCTCCTCCTTCCTTTCACTCCTATCCCCAATCGTACACCCGCCTCCGGCTCTCCCTGTTCACCCGGTGGCTACGGCCCTGGTTGCCTTCTTCAGAATTATGGTTCGCATTTAATGTGTTCGCTTAGGTGTGCCTCTTTCTCCCCCATGGTCGGTCTTTTCTATCTTCCCGTGTTGTTCTCTCTTCCTTGCCCTTCTCTCTCTCTCTTCCATGTCTTTCTCTCCCTCTCTTCCATGTCTTTCTCTCCCTCTCTTCCATGCCCTTCTCTCCCTCTCTTCCATGCCCTTCTCTCCCTCTCTTCCATGCCCTTCTCTCCCTCTCTTCCATGCCCTTCTCTCCCTCTTTTCCATGCCCTTCTCTCCCTCTCTTCCATGCCCTCTGTTCTGCATTTTTTTTTGTTCCTGTTATCTCCACTCCTGTCCTCTTCCCCTCACTTTCCTTTATTTTCGTCCCTCTCCTCCTTTTCCTTCTCCAACCTTCCTCTTTCTCTCCCGCCAAACCATCACATCCCCTTCCTTCAGACCCTCTCTCCCTTTTGTTCCCATCTTATTCCAGCTGAGCTTTTTTTTTGTATCCACATTATATCCACTACTGTTGTGATTTACGTCTGTAATGACGCAAGTTTATCCCTGACCATTGTGTCTCTTTGTTGTCCTCTTCCAAAGTTTTCTCACATTTTGTGTCATCACGCTTCTCTCGGTTTTAATTTGTTTTATATCGGGTTTAGTTCTATAACTATTGTAATTATTGTTGCGCGCGTTGAGAGATGTGAGAGAAGGGAGAGAATAGTTTGGAATGAGTGGGATGCTGCTGGAGTATGGTGTGGGAGGGGGGATGTTATCTCACATGGGTGCTCTCAAACCCACCTGCTTGCAAGCGTAGACGAGTATTAACTAAGGATGGAACCAGTGCCATCAGGAGGCCTGGTCGACGACCGGGCCGTGAGGACGCTGTAAGCCCCGGAAGCCCCTCAAGGTAAGTGCCCCCTCTAAGAGCTGATTAAGAGCCCTGGTGAGTGTCACTTTTTGCGTTCACGCTCGCAGACTGGGCAGGGTTGCCCGCTAAACTACCGCTCACAGGATGCGTATGGCTCACACGCCAGACGAAGGGACATCCTCAATATCAACCTTTAGATGGCGTGGCATAGGCACAAAAAAATGTAAAAAATAAAGCCACTTGGGGCGTCACCTGGTGCAGCATCCCGGGCCGGGTTTTGGGAGGCCAGAGATGTCGCCTCCAGGATCCATCTCACGCTTAAAAGTTAGCGTGAGAGTGAGGGAGGAGGCAGCGGTGGAGGCACGCTGGGAGTGGCACTATAAGAGCGTTAAGTAGTGCCACGCCTGGCACACCACCAGGCCCAGAATTCTGCTATTTTATGAATATTTTAACACGTGTGAACGGCTTGCCTGTTTGTGCAAGCAGGAGGTATATTATGTCATATTACTAAATCGTCATTGTTACTTAGGGAAGTAGGTCGCAGTTTGCTGGCTTTTAAAACGTTGTTGTACTCCCTACCAAGCGGGCCCGTTATGGCATGGTGAGGTGGTTATGGTATGGTGAGGTAGTTATGGTATGGTGAGGTAGTTATGGTATGGTGAGGTGGTTATGGTATGGTGAGGTGGTTATGGTATGGTGAGGTAGTTATGGTATGGTGAGGTGGTTATGGTATGGTGAGGTGGTTATGGTATGGTGAGGTGGTTATGGTATGGTGAGGTGGTTATGGTATGGTGAGGTAGTATGGTATGGTGAGGTGGTTATGGTATGGTGAGGTGGTTATGGTATGGTGAGGTAGTTATGGTATGGTGAGGTGGTTATGGTATGGTGAGGTGGTTATGGTATGGTGAGGTGGTTATGGTATGGTGAGGTGGTTATGGTATGGTGAGGTGGTTATGGTATGGTGAGGTCGTTATCGTATGATACCATTATCGTATGGTCATATTCATTATCGTATCGGTGAGACTAGTTATCGTATAATGTTCGTTATCGTATAATGAGACTCTCACGCATAGTTACCGTTTTTTATATATAAAGTTTTCATTAGCCGCGGAGATACAGCTCCTGCCCGCTGGAACACGTAATGTACCTCGTTTAACTGCTACTTAAGGAACAAATCCTTAAGTTAAACACGTGAAAACTGGAGCCAAACAGGAGTTACGCGAAGGCCACAGCCTGGAGAGGATCTGTCGGGCTGACCTCAGCAAGCACTGGAAGCTAAGTAAGCCTTAACGTAAACAAGTCTCGGAGCTTACACGCTGAGAGAAAAAAAAGCCTTGGCGCATGTTGAAGGGTTTAACCGTGTGCCGTAGCGTGTTGCTTAGTCTGGCTCAAGGCTAGGGATGAATTTGGATAGCCACTTTCGAAACCGCTACATCTTTCCTCGGTCATAGCGGCTTAGTCTTAAACCTAAACTAACATAACTAAGTCAATAATTTATGTTTTTAATATAATATAATAATAATATTTAAAATAAACCAATTGGATTTTTTTTAATAAAGAAAATCACTCTGCATGTTAGGCAAATCGGGGACTTGCATAGTAGGCCTAGAAGTGGGTTCTGGCTACTAGGTACGTCATATATATATATATATATATATATATATATATATATATATATATATATATATATATATATATATTATATATATATATGTCTCATTGAATATGACCGCATATTCAGTATTTACTATCTTCTGATTTAGGGCTTCTATCCCTCTAACTATTTCTTAGCATCAGGGCTTAGCTAAGAAAATAGTTAGAGGGATAGAAGCCCTAAATCAGAAGATAGTAAATTCTGAATATGCGGTCATATTCAATGAGACATGTGTAAAAGAAAACCTGCTGCCAGTATACACCAACATATATATATATATATATATATATATATATATATATATATATATATATATATATATATATATATATATATATATATATATATATGCAAACAAGCCTGAATGGTCCCCAGGACTAGATACAACTGAAAACTCACACCCCAGAAGTGACTCGAACCCATACTCCCAGGAGCAAAGCAACTGGTAACTACAGGGCGCCTTAATCCGCTTGACCATCACGACCGGACATAAGGAAGTGATAGCCTGAGCTATATGAACCACTTCCCCGCCGGCACCTGGATGGTTATCTTGGGCATAGCATTTTATCAAATCACCTCATTTTTTGGGGCAACACGTGAGGAACACAAATGCAAACAAGCCTGAATGGTCCCCAGGACTAGATACAACTGAAAACTCACACCCAGAAGTGACTCGAACCCTGATTAAGGCGCCCTGTAGTTACCAGTTGCTTTGCTCCTGGGAGTATGGGTTCGAGTCACTTCTGGGGTGTGAGTTTTCAGTTGTATCTAGTCCTGGGGACCATTCAGGCTTGTTTGCATTTGTGTTCCTCACGTGTTGCCCCAAAAATGAGGTGATTTGATAAAATGCTATGCCCAAGATAACCATCCAGGTGCCGGCGGGGAAGTGGTTCATATAGCTCAGGCTATCACTTCCTTATGTCCGGTCGTGATGGTCAAGCGGATTAAGGCGCCCTGTAGTTACCAGTTGCTTTGCTCCTGGGAGTATGGGTTCGAGTCACTTCTGGGGTGTGAGTTTTCAGTATATATATATATATTTTGTGTGTGTAAATGCATGTATAAATAGATCATATAATAATAATAATAAATAGCCTTAAACAGAACAACATGTGTGGAAGCATCGGAGTGTATATATATAAATGCTACACACTATTCATCTATAGACATCCATATATGGTGAAACACATGTGAAGAACCTCTCACACTCACAGCTCCCTGACAAGAGAGAGCCAGCTTAGCTTAGCTGCCAACACCCACACATCGTGTCAGCAAGGCGGACAGCCCGCCGCCTGTTATCATACCTCTCACTGTATTTCCCAACTTCTAAACTTCCCTTCACCTATGCCTCTCCTTCATCTTTTCTCACCCCCCCCCCCCCAAAAAAAAATAATAGTGACTAAAGGTATCAAACAATCGTCTGTTCAGCGGAGCCGAGTGCTCCGAGCAGGCGACTTTAATGGCCGAGCGAATGTCTGTGCATGAAATAAAGGAATTTGAACCTCGGTTCTACTTTGTTGGTTTTCGAAGCGTGAACTAATGGCCAATAGGGTAAGGTAATTATCAGGGGAAAGCGCCAAGCCGTTTCGCCTCTTATACCACTTGGAAAGGATGAGGATAAGGATTTGGGATGGGATGGAGGGACCGGAATGATGCCCAACCACTTGAACGTCGACCTGCATAAAGCGAGACCGGCCAGTGCAAGTGGTTGGGCTAACGACCATTAGTCTGCGACATTCGGGTTTCGCCTCTAGAAGTGAAATTCGTGGACCACCGCAAGATGAACTACTGTGAAAGCAATTACCAAGGATGTCTTCATTAATCAAGACCGACTTAGCAGCGCGTCCGGGCTCGTGAACAGTATTATAAAGACTAAGCTGCCATGATCTGTGAAAGATGTACAGGTTTCGTAAGTGGGCACTTAAATGCTTGATGAGTTCTAGCCCAGATTGGCACCTTCTAGAATGCATAAAGTAGTACTGCACTCGCCACACACCTTCGGGAGCCATTTCGCCTGGGTTCAAACCCTGCTCAACGAGGATTGACAGGGCGCCAGTCCATAACTTCTAACAGAAACCATCTACTACTATACTTATCTGTGTAAAAAAAAAATTGGCTTCGTTCTCGATTCAAAATTGGTGATCCGGTTCGTTCGTTTCCCGCGAGAGAGAGAAATGATTGGGAACATTTCCATCACCTATGGCTCTGTTCACCTAGCAGTAAATAGGTAACCGGGAGGTATTTTATTGTGGGGTAACATCTTGGAGGGGTGGGGCGGGGTGGGGGGGTGGGTCAGGACGTAGACATTAAAGGACACCTTGATACAAGCTTAAAGTGTGTGTAGTCAACTATTTGTGCCTGCAGGATCAAGCTCTAGCTCTTAGACCCTGCATTTCTGGCCGTTGGTTGTCTAATGCAATGACCCCCTGACGTATTTCCCTATCATATCAGCTTGGGTTGTGAGTTGTTCGCTTCAGTACACGTCGAGGTGAGCGCCGCCAAACCACACACCGCAATACGCCGTTGGTAAACGTTCGAACAAGTTTTAAACCCTCCTAACCAGTTATAACAACCATATAGCAAGTTGTAACAACGTTTCTAACGTCATAAACACTTTAAGCCAAGGTGTAACAACTTTATTACAAGTTGTAACAAGCGGAAATAGACCGTTACTGTTTGTGTTTCCAGGGAGCTAAAGCTAGGTGTGTGACGGGGGTGCGACGTGTTGGTAGCCACGCTGCCCAGCAGACTACTTTTTGACCTGTCTGCTCTCACACCTGTCTGCTCTCACAGACGTGTACGTGCTTGCGTCTCTCTCTCACTTCTCTCTGAGATGACGACCTACTCTTCTACCGGCTTTGCCGATCTCGTTCCACCTGCGGCTATACGGGCCCACCCCCATAGCCCGTGCTACTTGGAACTTTTGTTCCAAGTAGCAAATCTTGAACAACAAACAAACAACCTGCGGGCTCTTGTCGGGTCCTGAGGCCGGTGCGTCACCCAGTTATATGCCAACTGTTTCGTGAAATAATATTATAATTCATTGTGTCGGGGTACTGAGTGTCTTTATATACGTTAGGGGTATATGGAGGTCCTTCCCCAAAGTCGAATTACCCCCCCCCCTTCCCCCCGGGGGCATCCTCACGACAAGCTGAGTACAACCCTTGGTACCTATATACTGCTAGGTGAACAGTGGCATTAGATGATAGGAAAATGCGCCTAACCATTTCTGTCCCGCCTGGGATTCGAACCAAGAATTCTCGATTATGAGTGGAAAACTAACCTGCCGTACTACGGGACCCTTCTAGAACCTCCATCACCTGGGTAAAAACGGCCGCGTTGGTGATATTAGGCCAATGAAAAGCCTAATATCTAATAAAAATAATAAGATATAAATATAATAAAAGCCTAAGGGCACAATCCAGCGTGGGGGATAGTTCAGAACAACTAACAACTGGATCTTAACAATCCAAACTTGCACCCGTTAAGCTGAAACAACTTGCACTCGTGGCTGCGAAGGCAACTCTGAAATCGCACTCGGACACAAGCGGAGAGTGCCGCTAAAGTCATTGAAAACGCCCCCCCCCCCATCTCGTCCCCCCCCTCCATCTCGTCCCCCCCCATCTCGTTCGCCCCCCCCCATCTCGCCCCGCCCCCCCCCCCATCTCGCCCCGCCCCCCCCCCATCTCGCCCCGCCCCCCCCCCCATCTCGCCCCCCCCCCCCATCTCGCCCCGCCCCCCCCCCATCTCGCCCCGCCCCCCCCATCTCGCCCCGCCCCCCCCATCTCGCCCCGCCCCCCCATCCGCCCCGCCCCCCCATCTCGCCCCGCCCCCCCCCCCCCCATCTCGCCCCGCCCCCCCATCTCGCCCCGCCCCCCCCCATCTCGCCCCGCCCCCCCCCATCTCGCCCCGCCCCCCCCCCCATCTCGCCCCGCCCCCCCCCCATCTCGCCCCGCCCCCCCCCATCTCGCCCCCCACCCCCATCTCGCCCCGCCCCCATCTCGCCCCGCCCCCATCTCGCCCCGCCCCCCATCTCGCCCCGCCCCCATCTCGCCCCCCCATCTCGTGCCCCCATCTCGCTCCCCCCCATCTCCTTTATCACGTCCCATCTATCCACCATCTCACCCACACATACACCTCGTCCTTCCATCACGCCTATCTATCCACCCCTTTCCCATCTCCCCCCCTCCCGCCCCATCACGGTCCCCATCCCCTTCACCGCCTCAGAGAGCCCAGAAGGAGCACAGCCTTCCACTTCAGCCTTCCTTGTGATTAATGGGCCCGCCATTCACTCAAAAGTAGTTGCTTATTAATATGAAGAGCGGGAGGAGAGTGTATAAGGTGGGAGGGGGTTGTGGAGGTGGGAGGGTTGTGGAGGAGGCAGGAGAGGTTGTGGAGGAGGCAGGAGGGGTTGTGGAGGAGGCAGGAGGGTGTGGAGAGGCAGGAGGGGTTGTGGAGAGGTGGAGAGGTTGTGGAGGAGGCAGGGGAGGTTGTGGAAGGAGCGCAGAGGTGTGGAGCAGCAGCAGATCACAGGCCTGTAATACACATTTCCTCCCCAGTTTCTATGGTGTATGGAAGCCTATCCAACATACACAGTGAACCTTATACTGTGTCTACACCTTATACACAAATGTATGCACAATTGTAGGCCTGATTGCCTTCCTTAATTAGGCTGTGTATCTGCCCCGCTGGCATAATCGGGTGTCTGCGATAGCATTGAAATGGATTGATCCATCATCAATCACAGTTGGTGATGAAGACTTCAGCGCAGACTGCAGTTGAATCACTGT
Organism: Procambarus virginalis; assembly: GCA_020271785.1. NCBI lineage: Eukaryota > Metazoa > Arthropoda > Malacostraca > Decapoda > Cambaridae > Procambarus > Procambarus virginalis. Next base: position 57,075 of record WNGS01158257.1, read on the forward strand.
GTGTGTGTGTCAATCACATTACATGCTCCTGTGAGTTCATTCACCACGGTCTTGAAGGCACTGGGGGACTGATCTTCGTGGCCTCGTTTACTCATCGTTTCTGGCTCTTATTCACGGATATTTTGGAGCAAAACATGCTGTTCGTCAAGACTCGTGAAGCATTTACCTGGCCCACTTACGAAACCTGTACATCTTTCCTCAATCATGGGGGCCGGTTGTCTGTATTTATTAAACGGTTTACAAGCTTGGAAACTTCGTCACCCAGGGATATTATTGGTATAGTTTACCTCGTATGCTTCTGACCTCAGTTTTATAAATGCAAACTAAGCTGCCATGATCGAGGAAAGATGTACAGGTTTCGTAAGTGGCAGGTAAATGCTTCATAAATCCTTGACCTGAATTCAGATTTCTCTCAACTGAAGGACCCGCGGTGGGCCTCTATTCGGTCCAGAGTCGTACTCTACACCTGTCACTGGACTCTACACCCGCAGCAGCAGCTGACAGTTTCAATATTACCGTAAATTCTGCAACAACACTAATGACTGCAGAAACATGCACTCCGTTACTGAAGTGCAACGTCTGGTTCATAGTCTCCCTTGACGTGTCCCCATTGGCAGAATCACAAAGCTGGTGAGTCCTGATTGGATAAGTTCTTTAAAGCTTATCTCTTGAGAGGAAATTTGATTAACTCCTCGAGGATCTTTGAACCGCTTGTCGAGTCCACACCATTAGCTAAATTATACATCATGATGTATGCGTCATACACTTGCAAACGTGTATTGCATGAGAATGCAACGGGCAATATTATAGACATGACTCGCTAGATTGTATGGAAATATGAAGGGCACCGAGGGTCTCTTGTTGGTTCAGCTGGCTCACCAGGGCCAGCATGATGATCCAGCTGGCTCACCAGGACCAGCATGATGATCCAGCTGGCTCACCAGGGCCAGCATGATGATCCAGCTGGCTCACCAGGACCAGCATGATGAACCAGCTGGCTCACCAGGGGCAGCATGATGATCCAGCTGGCTCACCAGGGCCAGCATGATGATCCAGCTGGCTCACCAGGACCAGCATGATGATCCAGCTGGCTCACCAGGGACCAGCATGATGATCTAGCTGGCTCACCTGGGCCAGCATGATGATCCAGCTGGCTCACCAGGACCAGCATGATGATCTAGCTGGCTCACCAGGACCAGCATGATGATCCAGCTGGCTCACCAGGACCAGCATGATGATCCAGCTGGCTCACCAGGGCCAGCATGATGAACCAGCTGGCTCACCAGGACGGCAGCATGATGATCCAGCTGGCTCACCAGGGCCAGCATGATGATCCAGCTGGCTCACCAGGACGCAGCATGATGATCCAGCTGGCTCACCAGGACCAGCATGATGATCCAGCTGGTCCTGGCAGCATGTGATCCAGCTGGCTCACCGGCAGCATGATGATCCAGCTGGCTCACCAGGGCCAGCATGATGATCCAGCTGGCTCACCTGGGCCAGCATGATGATCAGCTGGCTCACCAGGACCAGCATGATGATCCAGCTGGCTCACCAGGGGCAGCATGATGATCCAGCTGGCTCACCAGGACCAGCATGATGATCCAGCTGGCTCACCAGGGCCAGCATGATGATCCAGCTGGCTCACCAGGACCAGCATGATGATCAGCTGGCTCACCAGGGCCAGCATGATGATCAGTGGCTCACCAGGACCAGCATGATGATCCAGCTGGCTCACCAGGACCAGCATGATGATCCAGCTGGCTCACCAGGACCAGCATGATGACCAGCTGGCTCACCAGGGCCAGCATGATGATCCAGCTGGCTCACCAGGACCAGCATGATGATCCAGCTGGCTCACCAGGGCCAGCATGATGATCCAGCTGGCTCACCAGGACCAGCATGATGATCCAGCTGGCTCACCTGGGCCAGCATGATGATAGCCA
>WNGS01158257.1:85918-96728 GCA_020271785.1 Procambarus virginalis
GACTTTACTCACAACACGGGGGAATTATGGTACAAGAAATGGGGGAGGTGGGTGGGTTGAGATGGTTTGAGAAGGGAGGGTGGGTGTGGTTGTAGATGGTTGAGAAGGGAGGGTGGGTGGTTGAGAGGGATGGTTGAGAAGGGAGGTGGGTGGTTGATGATGGTTGAGAGTGGGAGGTGGGTGGTTGAGATGGTTGAGAAGGGAGGTGGGTGGTTGAGATGGTGGGGAAGGGACGGTGGGTGGTTGAGATGGTTGGGGGTTAGGAGAATGATGCTGGTGGTGGGGTTGGGAGGAGAGGGTTGTGGTTGTGTGGGCAAGAGCAGGATGGCAGTGTATGGGTTTAAAGAATGGAAGGGTCGATGAGTGGGGAGGGGGAGGTAGGGGAACAAGAAAGAGGACAGTGAGGGGGAGACTTAGGGGGTGAGGGGGGAGATAAGGGGTTAAGGGTTAAGGTGGGGTATTAAGGAGTTAAGAAGGCGTGGGAGGATATTGGCTGAGGGCTGCACCAGGCAGAAGGCTGGTTACAAAACCATTAACCAATGGTCAGCAGGATATCTTACCCATACAGGGAAACAGCTGCGTTGAGAGTAAATTCAAAACGGTGGGGTGTGTGTCGTTCGGAGCTCGGATTGTGTACTGAAGTCTGTGCAATGGGTAATGTTCTCTACTAGCCTAGAACGTTCTATCTCCAAAGACCTTACCCTCTGTCGTGTGTGTGTGTGTGTGTGTGTGTGTGTGTGTGTGTGTGTGTGTGTGTGTGTGTGTGTGTGTGGTGTGTGTGTGTGTAATTACCTCAGTGTAGTTACAGGATAGACCTATGCTCGTGGTGTCCCGTCTTCCCAACACTGTCATATAACGTTGAAACTACTGACTGTCTTGGCTCCACCACCTTCTCACCTAACTGTTTCCAACCGTCTACACACGTGTGTGTGAGTGTGTGTGTGTGTGTGGTGTGTGGTGTGTACGTCACCTATTTGTGCTTGCGGGGGTTGAGCTTTGGCTCTTTGGTCCCGCCTCTCAACTGTCAATCAACTGGTGTACAGATTCCTGAGCCTACTGGGCTCTATCATATCTACATTTAAAACTGTGTATGGAGCCAGCCTCCACCACATCACTGCCTAATGCATTCCATCCGTTAACTACTCTGACACTGAAAAAGTCCTCTCTAACGTCTCTGTGGCTCATGTGGGTACTCAGTTTCCACCTGTTCCCCTTGTTCGCGTCCCACCCGTTCGCGTCGCGTCGCGTGTGTACTCACCTAGTTGTACGTCGCCTAGTTGTGCTTGCGGGGGTTGAGCTCTGGCTCTTTGGTCCCGCCTCTCAACCGTCAATAACAGGTGTACAGTTTCCTGAGGCCTAATGGGCTCTATCATACACTTGAAACTGTTATATGAGATCAGCCTCCACCACATCGCTTCCTGAATGCATTCCATTTGTCAACCAACCACTCTGACACTAAAAAAGTTCTTTCTAATATCTCTGTGGCTCATTGGGCACTCAGGTTTCCACCTGTGGTCAATCTTTTTGTTCCCTTAGAGTCGAGTGATCCTGGCGTGTTTGAACTGCTTGATAATGCTTTAAGACACTTTAAGAACAGAGCGAGGCAGCAGAGGTGTGTGCTAGGCGAGTGGGAGGGAGCAGAACAGTGGTAGGTAAGTGTTCACGTGTGGTAGAGGTTGGGGAGAAGGGAGGGGGAGATAGGTATGTCGGGTGGGTGGAAGAGGCTACGAGCAGCTAGGAGAGGGGTCAGCTGCGAACATCTGGGAGATGGAAGCAAATTGTGTAAAGGAGAAAGGGGGGAAGGAGAAAGGAAGAAAAGGAGGGAAGGAGGAAGGGAGGGAAGGAGGAAGGAAGGAAGGAAGTTGAAAGTAATACGACAAGGAATGAGTTGATGCGATATATAGAAATGATGAAGGAGCAAAGGTCAACAATGACCCAGTTATGACTGATGAGCTTGTTGACAAAAACACAAGAACAGAATCTCTTCTAAACATCAGACAAGATCAGCTTTATTATCAGAATATTTTTTTTATTAAAAGCTTAAGATTTATAGCTAAATTTCCTGTTGAAAATATGTTTTCAACCTAATATTCAGTGTAATAAAGCATAAGTACATGTGCTTGAAATAGTGACCTTCGAAATTGTTTTTCATTACGAAACACTTTGTAGGTCGATAAATACAGCTGTTAGAAATGGTTTAATGAATCGGATAATTGAAGGAGACTGTGTGTGTGTGTGTGTGTGGTGTGTGTGTGTGTGTGTGGTGTGGTGTGTGTGTGTGTGTGTGTGTGTGTGTGTGTGTGTAAATAATAAATAATAATAATAACGTAATGACACTGAATACTTGACGTTGTATTACAATAATAACTACAGTGAAAATATAAAATAGTTAGAGCGCTCTCGTCTCTCTCTGGACCCCGTCACAAACAAGATGGGGTTGGCACCTGAGACCACGACAGGAACAATATGCAAATCACTCGTTAAACTCTAACGCAACGTAACTAGAAAATAAATGCATACACTTGAAGCTTCGAGCCAAAGATTAATTATATACAGCGTTGCAAGAGCACAACCGCTACTGTTATGTTATGATATGATGTTATAGTAGCAGGCGATCTTAAGATCACTCAGCCTTCTTGCTCAACACCATTAAATATGATGATCAAACCATTAGAAAGTGAAAGAATTGACGACGTTTCAGTCTGCATTATCAACCATTAAATGGGACTGCTGTCGAATATTTAATAAAAGTTTGAATTCATAATATATTATGTGAACTTCGTTTGTATTTGAGTGTGACATATTAATCAAGATTGCGCTTGGCTTAACTATGATGCTTAAGAAAAAGCGACGACACTTCATGTCAGATGACCTGAAATGATCAGTAGGTGTCCTGAGATGTCATACGTCACTCAGTACGCTCGTGATTGGCCAAGAATCGTCGCAAACTATCAAGACAAGACGGAACGCCTTGACTCTGGTGTTCGTTATTGTTTGTTATATTACTAGAGCATAAGTATAATCGTTATATTTATATCGTACATGCGTATAAATGTTCCAGCTGTAACGCGAGATATGTAGGAAGTTCTGCAGGCGATGAGTCACAATAACGTGGCTGAAGGATGTTGACCAGACCACACACTAGAAGGTGAAGGGACGACGACGTTTCGGTCCATCCTGGACCATTCTCAAGTTAATTCAGTGTAGGAAGTTCTATTCGGAACTTCAAAACTGGGATACTGGAGCTCAGGGGAAATATATTTAAGAACCGGTCTTCCAATAGTGCAGCCATATTTTCCTGAAATTAGGAACCAAAGGGAGCCGGTCGGCCGAGCGGACAGCACGCTGGACTTGTGATCCTGTGGTCCTGGGTTCGACCCAGGCGCCGGCGAGAAACAATGGGCAGAGTTTCTTTCACCCTATGCCCTTGTTACCTAGCAGTAAACAGGTACCTAGGTGTTAGTCAGCTGTCACGGGCTGCTTCCTGGGGGTGGAGGCCTGGTCGAGGACCGGGCCGCGAGGACACTAAAAAAGCCCCGAAATCATTTCAAGATAACCTCAAAAAGATAACCGTCATGAGAGCGGTCTTTGTTTACCGAGTCCGACTTTAAAATTTTGGACTTTTGCATGAAGGGACAGTCTGACCTGGGAATTATGGAGTCCTTATACATCATGGAGCTGCGGCCTCTGTTAAACAGTAATGCATCAGTTGTACAATTGTATACTGTGTGAAATTTCAGAAAGTTGTTGTTCTGCGCATGTTTATTTGCGCGTCATTATAATTTTTCGTTTAGTTTCCCATGATGTGATTTTGATGCTCCACTTTTTTTTAAGTAGTATGGGTTTTGTAATTTTTGTTTAATTGTGATGCTAAATGTATCATTTGGGTGTATATTATTTTATAATATTTGTCTTGCTATATTAATGTGTGACTGGTAATTCTATAATTTATTTAATTTTGTCTTGCATAGAATCTTCGAACTTTTTAGGATCTGTGATTTTTATTTAGTGTTTATTGCCAATGTTTAATGTTATCAACTCTTACTATGTCTTATTACGTGAATTAACCGGTATTTTTTTCCCCTTTCCATGTTTTCTTTTAAATAACTAGTGTCATTTTCGTCTGTTAAGAATGTTAACCATGTTTCTCATTGTTAGTTCTCTGTTAATATTAACTCGATTGCTCTGTATTTTATATCTGATGTATACTAATGAGTATTCGAATCGTTATGGGTTTTAATATAAAAATAAACATTTGAGTTAATTAGGTTGTTCGTATTGTCATTCGTGTGTGTGTTATCTGAGCCTGCAGGAGAAACGAGTCTACCCCTTGAGAGTTATTCAGCAAGCCTGACCTAATTAGAAGGTCTAAGAAATATGGAGGTGAAGACATCGATGTAAAGTAGCTGGTTAGATTCGATGAACAATTTGAGATTATGGGCAATGAATAAGAAAATAGATAAATGACTAGTTAGATGATATTTTGGTGGAGGCGTGAGGCTCGTTTGTGGAGGGCTTTGAGCTCACTTGAGTGCCGGACATCGTAGGGGAAAGCCGCCCCCGTTGTGCTTCCGTCAGAAAGGCACTCCTAGTGATATATCTCCAAGAGAAGAGATATGTACAGACGTGCCAGCTGTGGAATCGAGCTGGGAACGTTGTGGTGTCAAGTCCTGGACGGCGAGAAGTGTTTATTAAGCCGCCCAGAGACATTTTCGTGGGCTGTGGCGCCCTGATCAGACGCGGTCAGACGGATGAGCGCCCTCGACCAGACAATCTGTGGTAAGCACGATTTAAGCCAGTTCATAGTGATTGCTTGTAGTTGGTCGTGTGCCCAGCGACAGTAGCAGTGTTTATTTATAGTTAGAAATGTTTTGGTAAGGCAGGAAGCCTAAATGAGAGGACAGAGATGAGAGAGACAGCTGGAGGGACGAGCAGCGCATCCTCTCCCGTCGACCGTGTGAAGCCAACTGACTGAGGGGCGGCGGAGGACCCTCCCAGAGTGTGGAGGACCGCACGGGCGAGGTGGAGCATGGACTCGCCCAACGGGGGAGTCCACTCTCACCGTATGTAGAGGACAGATGGAGGTTGGAGGCAAAGATATTGTGTGATTATTTTTGTGTTAAAGGGGAAACATTTTTATTGGAGTGTCAGTGGGTTGCTAGTTTGTCTTTGGGGAAGAAGTTGCTGAGAACTTGGAAGCCAGCACAGAGGGAGTAGTTGATGAGACTCCAAGGTAGTGGAGGAGAGGACCTCGAGCTGTGAGGAGGAGCAGTGAAGAGGAGTGTCACATACTTTTGTAGAGGTGGTGAAGCACCATAGTTGTTCAAGGAAACTTCATGGTAGCAGCCTGGAGGAACTGCAGAGGATCCTGGTAGTTAAGCCCGGAAGAACCTGAAGATATCAGGGTAGTGAACTTCCAGATGTGGAAGGGGAGTTCTAAATGATTACTTGTAGGGAGGTGATAGAGTGGTTGGTTGTCATTAGCGTGCAAGACGCAGTGAAAGGTGAGTGAGTGATTGCCATTCTTGTGTCGAGGAGTGTTTATAATGAAGTTTAGAGTTACAGTCGTAGGCTGGATTACCTACAGATGTATGTGTTCTAGGACTGATAGGGTGATCGATTGATCATTGTTGTGTATCAATGAACATTTATTCTGATATATATATGTTATTGCATTCATATGCTGATTTTCCTTGTACATGTTTATAGATATATGTTCTCTTGCTGATAGTGCAACATTGCATTATAAGACTCGACCTACTTGAGGAGGTTGGTAATATTAGGTGGTGAACCAGGAGATAGGATACCACTTGATAAGCTGATGATAGAGTTCTGATGGTGTTGGAGTGCAACCTGACTGTAATAGTATAGAGTATAGGATTCATTATTATTATATGTGTGTAAGTATTGTGTATGTGCTTTGTCCAGAAAGAAACAGGAACCACTGCTGTGGACAGGGTAGGACGGAAAACTAGTAAGTCAAAGGGGATTGTGGAGATCATATCACATAAGGAGAGAGTGGGGAGTCACAGCGGCTCGAGTGGGTGTGTGCACGTGACAACGAGGCTAAGTGTTGGAGCCGCATCCCCTAAACGTGTGACGTTGAGCCCCTCTCCAAGAGCCAGAAGCGTCTAGTGTGATCTAGTGAAGTATAAGCACTCTACCGAGTTGTGGGTTGGGTCCTCCGTAAAGGAGGAACAACACAACACCACCACCAACCCGCCCTATAATAGCATTGATATATTTATTAGAGTATATGCATATGGTATATTAGCAGTTTGTTAATACTCCTCTTCGTCCTCCAGGATGTGCTTTCCTCACCTACTCCACCCGGGAGGCCGCCCTCAACGCGCAGAACGCACTTCACGAGAAACGCACACTTCCAGGGGTGAGTACCATGCGTTGTTTTCGACGTCGACCTTCTGCTTTGTTGGTCACACTGGCGCCCGCTGGTAAACACATTATGAAATTTCGTTGTGTGTGTGTGTGTGTGTGTGTGTATATGTGTATGTGTGTATATATGTGTATATATATATATATATGTTGTATATATATATATATATATATATATATATATATATATATATATATATATATCTATAATCTATATATAAAATAGTATTTTTGCCTTTGCCTTACTTGCATACAGCGAATTTGCAAGCCCAGGTGGGTTTGTAGAGCACAGGTGGGTTTTGAGCCCAGGTTACTTTACCATTAGATAACATGTACCGAATCAATTTCAAACATCAATTGGTGTCGTGGCTTAATTTTCTAGCAGGATTTGAGTGTAAACAAGTTTTAATTTAAATCAAAACAAAACAATACCGATTAAAAACTATAGCAAACATGCTCTTGGTACACGATGCAGTCATAACAACTTAATATATGCATGAGAAAATGTCGAGTTAGGGATGCGGGGGCGGGGGTTCGACCCCCCCCCCCTCCATACAGATTCAGCATCTTGTTATTCCTTGGTCTTTGGCATGTACAGATTGCGTATGCAGGATGCTGGTCATACAGTTTTGGCACTGTTTGCCTCCCATTTTCATGCTAAGCTCGTGTACGCTACGGCCGATCCCAACCATTCTCCACTCCCTCATCCCCTCGTCCTCCTCACCATTCCCCACTCCCATCGTCCAACCTATGCTCGAGCTATGCTCCTCGAAGCGCCGGAGCTTGACGTGCACGTCTCTGTATGTCGGCCGCAGCTTGCCAGAGGATGGCCCCAGTACATGTTATGGTGTAAGCACTTAAAACACTTCATTTCCTTGCACAGCGAGTAATTTCACTCCGGGATATGTACACCGTGGAGTGTATTCAGAGTGTACTTTTGTCTTGCTTCTTGTTCAGGACAAAAAGTATACTCCCTGGTGCACGAGCCTTAACTAGCCCGCGGAGGTGGTTTGGCCTGATGCTAAACGCCAAGCTAAGAGTTTACCTTCAGAATATTGTATTTTATACAACTATTAATGTCGACTAATGTTGTGCTGTGCATTTGGGTTTTTGCTATAAATGCCTAGGCCTAGTACAGTTGGTATATTTAATAAAAATTGTAATAATTTATATTATCAGGCTTACGCTATTGGTATTATTTAATTGAATATAGCAACGGGTTAATTTGTAAGTTATAATACGATGGCACTGGGAGATGTTGTGTAGAATCCTGGTATCAGTATTGCTAAGCACGAACCTGTGGCTGGAAATAATCTTATCTCAGTTGGGGAGAGGAAACCACTTCACTTTGATTTGGTAACTCTTCTTCCTGATGTCGTTGGGTCGTGAGTGGATAGGGAGTCGCGGTCTGCTGCTCGCTGTTTGTTACCGTTTTAATTTAGTTTGATGCTATAGACACACTCAATAAGTTTTTTTTGTGGGGAATAATAATAATTATAAATATCCAGTTTGATTTCTTATGTCGAATCGTAATGAATGTTGACACAATTTTGATTTCATGCTTTAATTTGAGTGTGTTATTTAGGTATAGCTAATTCATTTACAAGTAATTGTTGTGGGTAATTAATTAAGGTTGCATCCTCGCTCTCTTTCCTGGGTGAAATTCACGGTCTAGCCTTCGTCAGCTGCTTGCGGGCTCACCATAGCCCGTGCTACTTGGAACTATGTTCCAGGTAGCGAATCTTTAACAACAACAACAACAACAACGTCAGCTGCTTCGTTTCCTAGTCTCTACCCTGGGAAATATCTCACCACGACTACAGCGCCTCGCATCCGAATGATCCTTGGTTCGATTCCCTTTCATTAGTAGAATATAGGTACCCAGGAGTTAGGCAACTGTTGTGGGTTGCATCTTGGGAAAGCTCAGTCTTTGGACCTGGTGGACTGGAAAGCATCCCCTTCACGACACTGGGAATTCAACAGTCAATAATGTCACCCCCTAAATCCACTTCCGTGAGCTTCAAATCTCGATGTAAAGAAGATGGGAAAACTCTTAAATTGGTTCCGGAATTAGTGAATATTTCCCACATCCAGAGATGAATGAAATTACAATACAAAGATGCCTCGATATCCAGACGACACGAGACAATCATATAGTGATCTCTCCTAAACATGCGCTTAAGCTGACAGGTTCCCAAGTGAAGATCTTGGCTGCGGGACAGGGGATAGAGCCTATGGCCTGGGTCATCCCACACACGTACCGTAATCCATCCTCCAGTACTATATGAGCCGGGACACGGGTTCGATCCCACAGTCGTCCTCCAGAGATTGTCTCATGGATGTATCAGGTTGTGATGGTGTCAGGTTCCTACATCTTTCCCCCAAAACAAGTAGCATGCTCCTCCATTGCTCCGAGCCAGTACTAATTAACAGTACTTCATAGATTATATATGACACGAAGCACTGTCCTGCCACTCTCTTTATCTTAAGAATAACATAATTAAAATGTAATTTTTCCACTGCAGAGAACATAATTGTAATCACGTCCTTCCAAGGTCAAAATGTTTTCATTACAAAGCAAAAGAAGATTTAAGAATGCGTCGTCTGCCATAACCCGACACCCATATCCTGAAGAGGCTTTGCCTCTTCAGGATATGAAATTTTACAACATTAATTTTCAATATATCTTGTCAGTTTGCAAATGTGTCGAGATACTCTTGGGTCTGTCACGTCAGCCCTGGATTGCTGTGACGACGCATTCCTGCATAACATTATACTTTCCTTACTATCCCGTCACTGTTGCAATGTTGCACGACCCTCGTCGACCACAGTGGGAGGGAGATTGAGACACCCCCTCACTACCACAACCACCCCTCACTACCACAACAGGCCCCCTCACTACCACACACCCTACTCCACCACGGCCACTACCACAACACCCCCCACTAGCCACACACACCCCCCCACTACCGCGCAGCAACACCCCCCACTACACAACACCCCCCCACTACCACAACACCCCCCACTACCACAACACCCCTCTCTACCAACACACCCCCACCTACCACAACACCCCCCCCACTACCACAACACCCCCCACTACCACAACCACCCCCACTACCACAACACCCCCCCCCACCACTACACAACCCCCCCACTAACCACAACACCCCCCACTACCACACACCCATACACACACCCCCACTACCACAACCACCCCCACAACTACCCCACTCAAACACCCCTCCACTACCACAACACCCCCCACTACCACAACACCCTCCTACCCCCCTAATCCACAACCCTCACCCCAACACCCCTCACTACCACAACACCCCCCACTCCCACCCTCACTCACACCTCACACCCACACAACACCCCCCCACAACACCACTACCACAACACCCCCATACCCAACCCCACTACCACACCACACACACACCCCTCACTACCACACACACCCCCCACTACCACAACCCACCCCACTACACTAACACCCCACTACCACACCCCCCTCACACACCCCACTACCACACCCCCCCTACACACCCCATACCACAACACCCCCACTACCACACACCCCCTACTCAACACCCCTATCCACAACACCAGCTCCACACCCCTCACTACCATCAACACCCCTCACTACCACAACACCCCCCCTACCACAACCCCACTACCACAACACCCCCACTACACAACACCCCTCACTACACAACACCTCCCTACCACAACCCCTCACTACCACAACACCTCACTACCCAACACCCTCACTACCACAACCCCCACTACCCAACACCCCCTACATACCACAACACCCCCTCCACTACCCACACACCCCCTCACTACCACAACACCCCCTCACTACCACAACACCCCTACCCACATACACGACAACACCCCCCTACCACAACACTCACCACAACACCCCTCACATACCACAACACCCCCTCACACCAAACACCCTACACCACAACACTCCCCCCACTACCACAACACCCCTCCACTACCACAACACCCCCCTCCACAACCTCACTACCACAACCCACTACCCACACCCTCACTACCACACAACACCCCCACTACCACACACCCCTCATACACACCCCCCCACTACCACAACACCCCCCTCACTACCACAACACCCCCACTACCCCCCTCACCCACACAACCCACTCCCACCCCTCACACCACAACACCCCCACTACCACAACACCCCCCTACACACCTACACACAACACCCCTCACTACCACAACACCCCCCTCCCTACCACACCCCCTCACTACCACAACCCCCTCACTACCACAACACCCCCTCACTACCACAACACCCCTCCTACCACAACACACCCCCCACTACCACAACACCCCCCACTACCACAACACCCCCCCCCCCCTTACACCTCCCCCCCCACCA
>WNGS01158257.1:96753-106753 GCA_020271785.1 Procambarus virginalis
AGGAGGTAATAGACTGAGACAGGTTAAAGGACCTTTGCTACAGGCTCCAGCGCCACACGCTGACATTAGCGGTTCCCATTCATAACCAACACCCTTTAACTCCGGCTGGTGTTTTTTGGCCCAAAAGTTTGGTGTGAGAAAGCGCGTGTGATATCAGAGGGTGCGACACGGAGCGACAGACAGCGCCGGCCACCCACCACACAACACCTCAAGAGACAGAAATGAAAAAGGTGAAGAACAGAGGGGATGTCGAGAATTTTACGCTTGGGTGAAACTTTTCAGGTCTTGGTTGGTGGGCGGAAGGGGGGAGGAGTTGAGTAGTGGGGGTGGGGCGGCGGGGAGGAGTGAGGCGGGGGTTTAAGGACAGAATTATCGTGGAGGTTCTGACCATAAAAGGGGTTATAGCCTGTGGGTGGACAAAAGCAAGAGGGTAGGAGACGAGAGGGAGAGGGTAGAGAGAACAGAGGAGGGAATGGAAGAGGGGAACTATCAGGGGGAAAGGGCCAAGCCATTACGACTACATAGCACTGGGAAGGGATCAGGATAAGGATTTAGGATGGTACGGGGGGGGGGGAAGGAATGCTGCCCAACCACTTGGATGGTCGGGGATTGAACGCCGACCTGCATGAAGCGAGACCGTCGCTCTACCGTCCACCCAAGTGGTTGGGAGGTAGTTAAACAATAATTAACAGTAGGCGGTCGTATCTCCACTGACTGTGGAAGTTTGTTCCACATAATGATTGTGGAATGAGAAATGTTAGCAGCGCGACTCTCCACTCTTGAACTGTTATCAGCTCAAGGCCTAATTATTATGATGGATTACGCTGTATAGTCGTAATGGCTTGGTGCTTCCTCCTCATGATTCCCTTTCCAGATTAAGCAACCTATTGCTGTAAGCTTATGTGGTGCATCTTTTCATCCTGTATCTTTAAACATTATTTCATTACAAAAATATTTAATTTCATATTTTTACCATTTTGTAAAACTCTTGAACGATTAAGTTTGGCTGAAGTGTTTTCGTAGCACCTTTTCGTACATCTCATTGTCATTCGAAATTATATATATTACTTCACAATAACGTGATATATCCATGAGAAAAATCAACGGTACACGGCGGCGGGATCGAACCTGCTTTCCGTCCATCCCAAATCCTTATCCTGATCCCTTTTAAGTGCTATATATAGTCGTAATAGGATGGTGCGTTCTCCTTTTCACCCTTCCAGGCGCTTCTTGGAGTGACGACTTGTCTTCCAAGTATTGAGATCCTGATGACTTGTTCTCCATCGAATAAACTCGAATATCGAATCATCGAATAAATACCTGCTTGATACATGCTTGATGGGGTTCTGGGAGTTCTTCTACTCCCCAAGCCCGGCCCGAGGCCAATATCGTTCTCTATCGAATAGACTCGAGGCGATGCTGATTCCGTGATCAACTGGCGAATGAGGTCCAGGCGAGCTATGGTCCGGGTCTATCGTTAATTGCTCTAAGTCGAATTCTCCAGCGCCGGAACCTATGATAAGAGTCCAATGATTTAAGCACGTAGGACGGAGCCGACGTGATTGGTCGCCACCTGCGGCTGATGAACACGCATCGAGTTCCCGAGGCTCGCAATAAGAGTTGTGTGTGAAGAATGAGTCTATCTCTGTTCTGATTGGCTGCCGGTGCGCTCTCTCCTACTTCAAGTACCCTCGGAGTGGTCAGTGTCGTCAGTCACCTCATAGCTTGTACCAATCTCGTGACACAAAGTGAGAAGTTTCACAGTGCCTAAGAAACACCATCTGTTTTAGCCCGAATAAAGCATTTTAATTTACAAATGCTACCTGGTTCTAAAATACATTAGATCTTGACCAGTCACAAAGTAAAGGAGCGTCATTCAGCGCTGGAAAATGTTTCTTGTATTTGTTTGTCTCACTTTTTAACAGTCTAGATTGATACGACGCCTGACACATCGCCAGCAATGTTAGCAAATTTCACAGATTTTTACATTTTCCGGATAGACTTTATGGTGGAAAGAGGTGTTCAGGCCCGGCTTGACCGTGTAGCGCCTGATGTACCCTCCGGGCGTGGTCAGCATCCGGCTCTTGCCACGCCGGTCACTGGAACATGTTGCAGAGTTCATGCCTTGAGCTTGCGTTAATTTTTTAATATTTTTTTTTAAGATTATAGCGTTTGCCTAAGACTTTTGTTCGTCTAGCCAGAGTTCAAAGGACGCCTCGGGTCACTGGGTGTTTGTTTTCCGTTTGGTTCTCTTATTGGGGTTACAAAGCCTTCGGTTCTCAAAGAAAGTGTTGCCGAGGACCCCACACACTGTCTTTACCTGCCGACTGCCAACATTTGACCTCCAGGGTATAGAGGTTGACTTAACCCAAGGGGGAATGGTAAGGGACATTCAGACCCCTTCATAATGGTTACTAAATCCCTTATCAACTATAGTGTAAGAAGCGACTAGGAAGTGGCGATCTCCAGTGGATAATGTATAGTGTCCAGTGGGTATTATCCAGGTATCTTCCAGTATTTACCTGTTAATGTCAATGTGGAGGAGTGAGGTCTGTCTATGACTCACTTACAAACCTTCTTGTACCTCTTGAGTTAAAATTTAACTGTTCAGTCGTTCAAATTCTTTGTCGAATCTCTCTTTTAAAATTGTCGATGGAGGTGGCTTCCAAAACTTCTTTCAGTGCATTCTTCTTTTTTGACCACCTGTTTTGACCATCTTGAGGTTATCTTGAGATGATTTCGGGACTTTAGTGTCCCCGCGGCCCGGTCCTCGACCAGGCCTCCACCCCCAGGAAGCAGCCCGTGACAGCTGACTAACACCCAGGTACCTATTTTACTGCTAGGTAACAGGGGCATAGGGTGAAAGAAACTCTGCCCATTGTTTCTCGCCGGCGCCCGGGAACGAACCCGGGGCCACAGGATCACAGTCTCGCGTGCTGTCCGCTCGACCGACCGGCTCCCTACGGATATTTCATGACATACAGGGTATGAATATTTGATTGACGTTCCACAATAGACTTGATAATGGTCGAGGATTGACCGAAACGTCGAGTCGCCTTATCTTCTAGTGTGTAGTTTTCATAGCTAAATAAAATTTATAACATCGCCATTTCTAGTTCAGGTATCAAAGTTCCTGAGAGCCATTACACGTTTTCAATTTTATATAGAAAGAAAACCTTTTGGGAAAAACAGACCAAAGAAAACGTTGTTTTCGCAGTGAATGTACAGGTTGGTGATAAGTGACATAATCAATCACCTTTTTTTCTCAAGCGCTCTCTACTCTTTCTCCGTCGATTTATGACTTTCTAGATTTGCTTCTGATTGTGGGATATTAAATTTTCCCTCTCTCTTTTACCCTTTTCCTCTCTCTCTTTTCTCCTTTTCCTCTCTTTTCCTCTCTCCCTCTTTTCCCCTTTTCCTCTCCCCCCCCCTTCCTCCCAGCTACCGCTTTTGATAATCTATATTATTTTATTCACAAATAACGTACAGTTAAGACTTAATGATATTTAATTGCTTTATTTAATTATATGTATTTGGTGCGAATTACCACACCATTGTCGGAACAGTTATATTAAATTAATATATCGATCCCATCAATAAATCAGTCTTTTCCTTCGCCTAGTAGATTATTGTTTTGGAGGAGGTCAAGGGGGGGGGGGAAGAAGATACACAAGTACAGATGGAGGAAAAAAAGTACAGAAATGGGGAATGTGTTAGAAGATAGCAGACGGGCTGTCCGCCTTGCTGATACAATGTTATGATAGCAGACGGGCTGTCCGCCTTGCTGATACAATGTTATGATAGCAGGCGGGCTGTCCGCCTTGCTGATACAATGTTATGATAGCAGGCGGGCTGTCCACCTTGCTGATACAATGTTATGATAGCAGGCGGGCTGTCCGCCTTGCTGATACAATGTTATGATAGCAGGCGGGCTGTCCACCTTGCTGATACAATGTTATGATAGCAGGCGGGCTGTCCACCTTGCTGACACAATGTTATGATAGCAGACGGGCTGTCCACCTTGCTGATACAATGTTATGATAGCAGGCGGGCTGTCCACCTTGCTGATACAATGTTATGATAGCAGGCGGGCTGTCCACCTTGCTGACACAATGTTATGATAGCAGGCGGGCTGTCCACCTTGCTGACACAATGTGTATGTTTGGTAGCTACATTAAACTGGTTCTGTTTTCCCCAGGGAGCTGTGAGTTACCGTAAGGTTGTTCAGGGAGCTGGAAGTTTTCTTGTTCCGTAGTCGGTCCGTTCTCGGGGTTTGCAACAACGTACAAAGTACTAACCTGATGAGAAAGATACGAACCGAAGCAACCCCCCGTAATCAAACCTGCCGATGCGTAGAAAACGGGAATATTTGCGAGGCGCTACTTTTCTTGGTATTTTGTACGTTGTGGACCATAATGTTGTACGAAAGGAGATGTACTAGTTGAGAGAATGAGTTATTATCCTTCCTCTCCACGCCCTAGGTCGGCGTTCAATCCTCGACCGTCCAAGTGGTTGGGTACCATTCCTTTCCACCGTCCCATCCCAAATCCTTATCCTAATCCCTTCCCAGTGCTATATAGTCGTGATGGCTTGGCACTTAACCCCTGATAGTTCCCTTCCCTCTCCACGCCCCCTCCCATCACTCCCTCCCCTTCGTCTTGCGGTGTGTACTCACCTAATTGTGCTTGCCGGGGTTGAGCTTTCGCTCTTTGGTCCCGCCTCTCAACTGTCAATCAACTGGTGTACAGATAACTGTGTGTGGTTACCTGTCAAAGAGACGGGTCCCTTGGCTCCGCTGCGAGGAGAGCTGCAGCCGTCAGCCCCCCCCCCCCCACACAGCCTCCAGCGCCAGCAGGTGTGTCGACATTATCGCTGATGACAAGTTGTGTGAAACTGGGGTCCTTGACCCCAGTGGGAGCCGGTGGCTGAGCGGATAGAACACTGGACGCGTGATCCTGTGGCCCCGGGTTCGATCCCGGCGCCGGAGAGAAACAATGGGCAGAGTTTCTATCACCCTAATGCTCCTGTTACCTAGCAGTAAATAGGTACCTGGGAGTTAGTCAGCTGTCACGGGCTGCTTCCTAGGGGTGGAGGCCTGGTCGAAGACCGGGCCGCGGGGACACTAAAACTCCGAAATCATTAAAAGATAACCTCAAGATCGCCACAGGTTCCTCTCGTCTCTGGCTTCGCCAACTTCTCATATCTGTAGGTTATAATTTGAAATGGTGTTGATTATGTGCATAATTAAAATATGGTTTGCCTTTGTTGTCTTTCCGGTTGTTATTCATTATGCTTCATGTTTCTTCTCCATTCTGCCTGTCACTACTGTGGAAAAAATGCTGGAATTGATTTATGGGGAGAAATAATTAGGACTTGTACTGCACTGAATTAAAATTATTGTATGTAAAAATAATAAAACTAAAAAGTCCTTAGCTATGGTTGTAAGTCCTACTCCTCTTGTCCTAATGACAGTGAACTGTAGGGGACAGGTGGCACTCGAAGGATGAGTGGAATTGTTGATTGGAGATCAACAATCCACCTGCAGACATTGCAACATATCAGCTTGTATTTTTATACAAGGATAAGATGAAATATCTCAGTTCTGTGACTGAACACTGGTTCTGCTCTACATCAAGGATTTGAACTATATACACAGTCTAGCCTAGCTCTAATATTATCACAACAGCCAATAATCACATAATAATACACACAACAATTTGCATCATACAAGTATGATATACACTGTGTATCCAACTATGCAAAGAAATTACCATAATGTGGAATTATATATATATATATATATATATATATATATATATATATATATATATATATATATAATATATATATATAATATATATATAATACAAATATATTCAAATTTGTGAAAAGGTTCAGTAATTGAGTAAATTCACATAAGTGTAAATATTCAAGAAAAGGTTAAGTTACTGAAAGATTAAATCAAAACTTACTGAAATTTAGGGCTTGCCCGACAGTATTACGATTAGCAATTTATATGGACATATTAAGGTTGTTATGATGCATGCAATTGGCCAGTCAACACGTTACCAAAAAACATTCAATGCTCATCCAAAATTGAGAACCGGTGCCTATCTGACGGTTGTGGCAGATTGGTTCTTCTCTCTTGAAGAAATGGCATGCACCTTTATTTTTTGCTGTGATATTGATATCACAGCTTTGCTGTTGTTATATTGATATCACAGCTTTGCTGTTGTATATGTCCTCAGTAGCTATGCTGTAGGATGATGATATGGTGGCAGCGGCTTCACTGGTGAACCACTCTACACTCTTATTTAGATAAAAGTATTAGGAATTTTTCCTTATTGATATGGTCCAGGATACTCTCTATCTTAGAGAGTAATCACTGGTGATAAGAGGAAGTTCGTGTGGTGTCCTTTACTGAAAATGTTCACAAGGCACCATCATGTGTTCACTGTAAACAAAATGTTTTGCTTCGGGCGCTCCAGTTGTGGGCGCTTGTAGTCTGAGCTGGCCCCTCCCTTCCTTGGGGAGGGTAGCCTTCAATGTATATTGATAGATTATTTGATATGATTATAGAAATCATGCAGAAAGTCACATAGGCACATGTGGGCCCAATGGTGTATGTGATCATTGTGGCATTGTCATTGTTTTTAGGTTGTAATATTGATGTAGTGGGTAAAATTTTCCTCATCTACACCCTCTGAAGATGCATTTGTCTTCAAGTTATTGGAGAAAGATGAAGGGGGGTTTTCATGTCGTTATGGCTAAAGAGACACGTCCCTTCTGGTTTGTGTTCCTGTTGAGATTCTTAGTCGAGATATTGTGTGTAACCCAAAGGAATAAGACTGTTTATATGGTGTGTCCCGTTGTTACAGGTGGTGGGCTAGATTCAGCTACTGGAACAAAAAATTACAAGTAGCACGGGTTATGGTGAGCCCGTAGTGACTTACCTGGCACAGGGGCGGGGCTGTGCGTTGTTACAGGTGAACTGTTCAACTGTTAACTAATTTTCTAGTTACTAGAAATACTAGTTTTCTTGTATTTTTGGTTCGTGTTTTTTTGCGCTCAAGGGTCAGAGGTCAGACTAGCAGAGTTGGTCCCCCATCACGATGCTGTAGTTGGTGGCCGGAAACGGTCTCGAACTTTGGACGTAATTTGTGTCATTTATTTCCGTCTGCCGAGAAAAGAAACCGGTTGTGCTCGCGTCCACCGGTTTTTAGCTTGGCTGTGAAACTGATGATGTATTACCAGCCTGGCGACGCAGGTGAGCCTCTCGGAGCGCTGGGCGGCGAAGGCTGCGCTCTTGGCTGTGTGTAATTATGTTGATATCAGGAAAGTTTGTGATGTTTTTATCTTGGAATAGCGAACACAGAGACAGACAGACACATAGGCACGGGGGAGTATACATGTAAATGAGGGACTTTGGCAGTATGAATGTTGAAGGCAGTTATTCAATTTGAGAATCGAGGTTTATTGATGGAGTGCTAGAACTCTTGCCCCATGGATACTCATTCTGATTACCAAAGAAGGAGAACTACCAGACAACCCGAAAGACGGCTTATGGCATAAATATACTAGAAAGGGATAGACAGGTGGTACTAAATTGCAGACCTGTATCTTTTATAANCAGGGTGGCCAGATTACAGTCATTCACGGGGGTAGGGGGGGAGACCGTGCCCCCTACCCCCTCTCCATGCGTGACTTACAGGGATGTGCGTCATGCATCACCCCCTCCCATCTAGGGGGGGAATAGGGGAGGGGGGTTGTACCCCATGCGTGAACGCACCCCCCTGGGATTGTTTCACCCACTTCCGTGACACTCACACGGTTGTAACTGCGCTCCTGTGCCAGGTAAGTCCACTACGGGGTCACCATAGCCCGTGCTACTTGTCCCGCTCCTGTGCTAGGCGAGTTACGGGCTCACCATAGCCCGTGCTACCTGGAACTTGTTCCGAGTAGCTGAATCTATAACAACAACGGTTGTAACGGGTGTAGGAACCCCCTACCACTTACCTCCTCCCCCTTCCTCGATAACACCAGAACAGTTTTCACTAAGCACGTACGAGCCAAATTATAAGTCTTGATATTTTTACCTCTTAAGTATAAATTCCCGGAGCGATAAGAAGGGAAGAGAGACCACTTAAATCCAGGGCATGAGGCACTGCGAGGGGGTGGGGGTGGGGGGGATGAGGCTGGGTAAGGAAGAGGGAGGGGACTGAATAGTCGATGGGAGGGAGATAGTGGGAGGGGAGAATGGAAGAGGGCTCTTTTTTAATTGTTGAAGTGAAGATGGAGAGGTGCAGTTGAAGAGAAAACTTTAGAAATGGAGGAGTATAGTGTGATTATGATAGCAGGCAGGCTGTCCACCATGCTGACACGATGTTATGATAGCAGGCGGGCTGTCCGCCTTGCTGACACGATGTTATGATAGCAGGCGGGCTGTCCACCATGCTGACACGATGTTATGATAGCAGGCGGACTGTCCGCCATACTGACACGATGTTATGATAGCAGGCGGGCTGTCCACCATGCTGACACGATGTTATGATAGCAGGCGGACTGTCCGCCATACTGACACGATGTTATGATAGCAGGCGGGCTGTCCGCCTTGCTGACACGATGTTATGATAGCAGGCGGGCTGTCCACCATGCTGACACGATGTTATGATAGCAGGCGGACTGTCCGCCATACTGACACGATGTTATGATAGCAGGCGGGCTGTCCACCATGCTGACACGATGTTATGATAGCAGGCGGACTGTCCGCCATACTGACACGATGTTATGATAGCAGGCGGGCTGTCCGCCTTGCTGACACGATGTGTGTGTGTTTGGCAGCTAAGCTAGGCTTGATTTCTCTTGTCAGGGAGCTGTGAGTGTGTGAGAGGTTCTTCACATGTGTTTCAGCATATTTCGATGTCTATACATGAACACTATGTAGCATTCACATGTACACATCATATATTATGTACATGTTTTTGATGTTTTGTTTAAGGGGTGTTAATTTTATTATTTGCATTATATTTTATGGGGCGGGAGATTCTGGTAACTATTTCATCTTGGAATTATGTATTGTGGGGCCCGGTTTTCATCGGAGAGGGAAGTATAGAGATTGAGGTACAGGATAGGGGAGGCGCCATAAGGTGGGGGTACAGGTTGAGGTGGAGGTGAGGGGAAGGGTGAGGGCTATAAAATGGAGAATAGGTTGAGGTAGTGTGATGTGGGAGTTGTTGTTGTTATAGATTCAGCTACTCGGAACAAGTTCCAAGTAGCACGGGCTATGGTGAGCCCGTAACTTACCTGGCACAGGAGCTGGGCAAGAAGCACGGGCTATGGTTAGCCTCGTGGACAGGAGATGTCTCCCGTAGATGTGGGAGTGAGGGTGAATTGCTTTAATGAGAGGTTGATGGTGTGGGAGGTGAGGTGTTGTCTAGTGAGGGGTGAGGTGGGGGAGAGGTGGTGTATTGTAGTGAGGTTGTACTCATTCCTCCTCCCTCTTGTCTTCACCTTTACCCTCACCTGTTCCCCTTCCACCATAGTAACCATTAACTCAGGGGAGGTTCCTCGAGTCCCAGTGTTTTCCTTGAAGCGTGGAGGTCTTCCCCCTTCCGAAACCTGTGTTTATAGGCAGCAAAATCCCCTACACCACCCAGTGTGGCATACATAGTGATTGCCAGGATCAGGTTGGGCTACCGTTACCTGTGGCAGGTGGGGTAGCGTTACCTGTGGCAGGTGGGGTAGCGTTACCTGTGGCAGGTGGGGTAGCGTTACCTGTGGCAGGTGGGGTAGCGTTACCTGTGGCAGGTGGGGTAGCGTTACCTGTGGCAGGTGGGGTAGCGTTACCTGTGGCAGGTGGGGTAGCGTTACCTGTGGCAGGTGGGGTAGCGTTACCTGTGGCAGGTGGGCTACCGTTACCTATGGCAGGTGGGCTACCGTTACCTGTGGCAGGTGGGCTACCGTTACCTGTGGCAGGTGGGCTACCGTTACCTGTGGCAGG